>PISX010014343.1:0-53345 GCA_004024625.1 Mellivora capensis
CTATGGAGTATTATGCCTCCATCAGAAAGGATGAATACCCAACTTTTGTAGCAACATGGACGGGACTGGAAGAGATTATGCTGAGTGAAATAAGTCAAGCAGAGAGAGTCAATTATCATATGGTTTCACTTATTTGCGGAGCATAACAAATAACACAGAGGACATGGGGAGATGGAGAGGAGAAGGGAGTTGAGGGAAACTGGGGGAGAGATGAACCATGAGAGACTATGGACTCTGAAAAACAACCTGAGGGTTTTGAAGGGGCAGGGGGTGGGAGGTTGGGGGAGCCAGGTGGTGGGTATTGTGGAGGGCACGCATTGCATGGAGCACTGGGTGTGGTGTAAAACTATGAATTCTGTTATGCTGAAAAGAAATGAAATAAAAAAAAAGAACTATTGAAAAATAAATAAATAAATAAATAAATAAAAAGAAACTGTCACAGAGACAAAGGAGGACATTATATAATGATCAAACGACCAATTCACCAGGAAGACATAACAATTATATATGCACCTTAACAGCAGAGCACTCAATATATGAAGCAAATATTGACAGAAGTAAAAGAAGAAAGGATAGTAACACAGTAATAGTAAGAGATTTCAGTATCTTACTTTCCATAATGGCTCAACCAGCCAGAAGATCAAAAGGAAACAGAGGACTTGAACAACACTATAGATCAATTAGACTGAATAGATATTTACAGAACACATTATTCAACAACAAGGAAAATCCTGCTTTAGACAACTGTCCAATGGCAATTTTTAACCCTGAGTGTGTGCTTAAAGCTTTTTATCAATATGACTGATAAGTTTAAAAAGTCTCAAATCTTCATTTGTGCATCACTTTACAGATATTGGTCTGTAAGTATTTATCTGTCTGAAATCTCAATAGTCAAATGATTATCTATAATAATAATTACTTAGTCATAAATGTAGTTATTAGATATAAAAACTATTATATATGCATTACTATAAATCTCTTAAAAAGATCAAGTTTTGACACACACAAAGAGAGAAAAAGAAATTGCTTAGAAAATTGCAGGAAGCTCCAAGAATTTCAGTATCGGTGAAACAGGTACAATAAAACCAGTTTCAGACATTCATTTTAGCCCCAAGAGTAGCTTAAAATGATCTCAGAATGAATAACTGATGACTGGTAAAATTAGTTTAAAATTACATTAAGTCCTAAGGCCCCAGTATACATAAGAATTCTTTGGAAGAGTTCCGTAGGAGCAAAAATGCTGCAAAGAAAAAAAGTAAAAATAAGTAATTAGGCAATGTGTTTTTAACCCTCATGCTGCAGCTGTGCTGTTGGAGCCAACCATATGCTTCAATCTTTTTAATCTCCTGTTGATTAGAAATCCCAGTCTACATCAACTGGTTAACACTGTTTTCAAACTGGCAGATCATATGAAAAACAGTGTATCTTCAGAAATGAATGGTAGTATCTTCAGAGATCAAGCATTATACAGGGAGAAGTGATTGATTTGATAAACACCAGATCCCCCCTCCTCTCTCCACACCTTTTCCAGAATAACCTAACTTCATTTCTAATAAGATACTCTGTCATCTCTGATGACTACCCCCTCGTAATTACAGTGACCTCTATGGACAGAATTCCCCATTTCTGTGGTGTTGGCAAGTCTAGCCAAGGGCCACACCTCTTTTTCTGAAGATCACTAAACTAGGCATTTCTTTTCTGGATTCATGTATGAATTCTTGTGAAAGGCCTCTGAAAACTAAGGGGGAGTTCTGCAAAGTTCCAATAATCCTGAAATTCCCTGGATTGTGAACAACTGTTTTAATGGCATTGACAGCATACTCTGGCACGTAGGTGCCACACCACACCTGCACAAAGCTCAAGAATAGTTGTTTGTGATTTAGATCAAAACCAGGAAGTAATTTTTCTTCACCATTCTTTTTAACATAATTTTGATAGGCTCAGTATGCTTGGCCAATACCTCCATTATCAGCATTATTTTCTCCCATGTATTAATTCCACTGAGATGCTGTCCACCTGCTAGGTCCCAGAGTTTCCATACTGGTACACCACACATTGGAATTGGTCTTTAAAACTATTTGCTGACTGTTGAGTCCACCACCAGTCAACAAGGTATCCATCCTTGTTACAATTTCTGCCATTGTCATCGAAGCCATGGGTGATTTCATGTCCTATGACCATGCCAATACCCCCAGAGTTCAATGAGTTAGACTGCTGGGCACTGAAGAAGGGGAGCTGCAGAATGCCTGCTGGGAAGACTATGTGATCTCTTCCCGAAGAAAAAATGCATTGATTACAGCTGCTGTGCTTATCCACTCATCCTTGTCCACCTTTTCTCGGAGCTGCTTTAGTTGTTTATTTTGGCTGAACTTCAAATTTTGAATTATGTTCTCAAAGTATTCATCTTCCCTGTAGTTCAACTTGAGGTATTCATTATTCAGTTATTATCATTTGAAATAATGTCATCAGGATAGCTAATTCTTCCTTTACGGCTAAGGCCTTTTCCTCGGCTTACTTTTTCATTTCAGTATCCATCCTAGTGAGGTCATCTAAAGTATGCATAAAAAACCTCACGGGTCTGTGTAATCAAATCCACATGTTTACTCTCTCCAGCAAATGCTGCTTCCACGTACAGCCCTCGCACAGCATTTTCCATTTTCTCATTGACATTACTCATGACAATGACATTCTCATGACATTGCTATTTCTGACATTGTGCCATAAAGGGCCTTGTACAAAGAATTTCTGGACTCCTTGCAGGTTCGGCTGAGGCTGCTTACAAGATCCATTATAAATTTTTGAAGTTAAGAGAGTTCACTGGAGAGAGCAATGTGATGCTTTACGGCCCTAGCAAAGGAATAGATTTGATCCATGTTTCTCACACAGAAACCTCTTCCTTATACTATGAAGCATGAAGGAGAAGATCACCCTCGTCCCTGCCCCAGTTACCTGGAGTTACAATCGACATACAAAAAACAGCACATACTTAATGTGTAGATTGAGGAGTCTTTCATAAAACCGTCACTATAATCAGGATTATGATCAAATCTATCACCCTCCAAAGTTTCCTCTTTTCCCTTTGAAACACCTCATCCACCCCAATCTTCAGTTAACTACTGATGTTTTCCATCACTATATTTTAGTATGTGCTCTTTTTTAAAAAAACTGGCTTCTTTCACTGTTTTGGTGAAAAACAGTGTCCTTCCATTTAATTGCTAAGTTGTTGCATAGACATGCCACAATTTATCTACTCCCTTGTTGATGACTTTTTTTGTTGTTTCCAGTTTGGGGGCATTTGAAATAAAACAGCTATGAATATTTTTGTACAAGTCTTTACATGGACACATACTTTAATTTCTCTTGAATAAATTCCTAGGAGTAGAATAGTTAGGTTGTATGGTAAGTATATGTCTAACTTTAAAAGAAACTGTCAAACTACTTTCTAAAAGAGTTGTACCATTTTATATTCCCATCAACACTGAATGAGATTAACAATTGCTCCACATACTCTCCATCACTTGGTATACTCAGTCTTCTTTAGTCATTCTACTGGGTATCTAACTGTGGCTTTAATTTGCATTTCCCCAATGACTAATGAGTGACCCTATTTTCATGTGCTTTTCATTTGTATACCTTCTTCATTAAAAATTTTTTGATGACTTAGTTTATAGTTCCAAGAATGCTGAGGACACATGTTTACCTTTCCTAAATCCCTGTGAATAGCAGTAAATCTTTATGAAATCTATAGCAAAGCAGAGAAGGAGTGTATGTGTGCTGTGGCGGTAATGGCAGGGGAGATACCAACATAATAGATTTGGGAGAATCACTCCCCCCCCACAGCTTTATTGAGGTGTTAAGTGACATATGGCATTGTGTAAGTTTATGGTGTACAATGTGATGATCTGATGCACATATACATTACAATATGAATACTACCATAGCACTAGTTAACACCTCCAGTATATCACATAATTGCATTTTTTTTTCAATGAGGACATTTAGGTTCTTAGTAACTTTCAAGTATATAAGACAATATTTTTAACTATAATCACAATGCTGTACATTGGATCTCCAGAACTTGTTTACCTCCTTAACTTCTTCCCTGGAAACCACAGTAACCATGATTCTACTCTCTGTTCCTACAAGTTTGGGTTTTTTATTTCCATATGTAAGTGATATCAAACAGTATTTGTCTTTTTCTGTCGGACTTATCTCATTTAGCACAATGCCCTCGATTCATTCACGTTGTTGCAAATGGCAGGATTTCTTTATTTCTCATGGCTGATTAATATTTTATTGCATATATACACATCTTCTTTATCTTTTCATCTGTTGACAGATACTTAGGTGTCTTGGCTATTGTGAATAATGCTGCAATGAACATGGGAGTGCAGATATCTCTTTAATATCCTGTTTTCATTTCCTCTGGATACAAACCCAGAAGCGGGATTGTTGGGTCATATGATAGCTCTATTTTTAATATTTTAAAGAGTCTCCATACTGTTTTCCATGGTGGTTGCACCAATTTATATTCCCATCAACAGTGCACAAGGATTTCCTTTTTTCCACATCCGTGTCAATACTTATTATCTCTTACCATTTAGATGATATTCTAACAGGTGTGAGGTGATAATGTCATCATGATTTTTATTTGCATTTTCCTGATTAGTGATGTTGAACAAATTTTCATATGTCTGTTAACCAACTGCATGCATCCTGTGGAAAAATGTCTATTCAGTTGTGCCTCTGCCTATTTGAAAGTGTATTTTTTTGTCATTGAGTTGTAGGCATTCTTATATATTTTGGATATTAACCCTTATCAGATATGTGCTCATTCATATACTTTTCCTCATGAAGTGCTTGTTCAAATATTTTCCTGATTAAAAAAAGACAATAAATAATTGGGCTGTTTTCCTACTTAGTATTGAATTGTAGAGCTCTCTTTATATTTTAGATACAAGTCCTTTGTCAGATATGTGTTTTGCAAGTATTTTCTCCTATTTTGGCTTCTCTCTTCCCTTTGATAGGATTGTCTTTTGAGAAGTAAAAGTTAATTTTGATGAAGTTCAATTTATCCATACTTAAAAATTTTACAGATCATATGCTTTTAATGTCATAGCTAAGAAATCTCTGGCTAACCCAAAGTCACAAAGATTTTCTCCTGCAAATTTATACTTTGCAGTTTTATAGTTAGTAATATGATCCATTTGGATTTTTTTTCCCCTAATTAATTAACATGTAGTATATTAGTTTCAGAAGTAGAGTTCAGTGATTCAACAGTCTTATATAATACCCAGTACTCATTACAACATACACCTTCCTTAATGATCCATTTTGAGTTAATTTTTAATATGGTGCATGGTGTAGATCAATGTTAATTTTTTTGCATGTGGATTTCCAATTATTCCAGCACTGCTTGTTGAAAAGACTATCCTCTTTCTACACAATTGCTTTTTGCACTTTTGTTAAAGGTTAATTGACTACATATGTTTGGGTCTATTTGCAGACATTATATTTATTCCATTGCTACATATGTATCAAAAGAAAAACTTTCTATGTCCACTTTTCTGGAGTCACATATAACATCTGTTTTACCTGTTCATTTGAATATTTACCCTCTACTAGTTTGGAAGTTATACATCCCATTTCAATTATTTTTATATTTACTAGATATATTTAGGCATATTTTGATATGTACATTTAACAAAGTCTAAAATTAATCAGTATCTTCACCTTCCCAAACAAGCCAAGATCTTTGAATACTTTATTCTATTACAACTTACATCCCTGCCTTAAATGTTACTTCAGGCTAGGAATTTAGTTTTACCTTAATTTTAAAAAATTTGACAACATAGAGTATTGCCATTTTTAAAAATATTCAAAATGTAATTAGATTTAATAGCTTATTTGCCATTGGATTTGCTTTTTTCTTTTCTTTTTTGTACTTCTGGCTTTTCCCTCCTCAGCCTGAAGTACCCTCTTTGCAATTCCTTTTTAATGAGAACCTATTGGTTAAAAATGCTCTAAAATGACTTTATATTGTGTTCATTCTTGAACTACAGACTCAGTGGCATACAATTTCAAGTTGATAGTTATTCTGTCTGCACACACTGACAATGTTCCAGTATTTCTGGTTTTCTTTTAGACTGAGAAAACTGAAACAGTTTTTCTGCCTTTCATATACCATAACTTGGCTATGATATATGTATTATTTATCCCATTTGAGCATTATCTCACTTTGATAATTTGAGGATCTCATTAATTCTAGAAAATTCTCGGCCATTATTTCCTTTTCCTCATTCTGTCTTTCTAACCCAATTATACATAAGCTATACCTTTTTTCACTACATCCTTCAAGTTCCTCAATCTCTTATTTTCTATAACCATGACCCTCTGTCCTTCATTCTGGGTAACTCCTTCAGCTCTATTTTCCAGGTCATACATTCTCTCTTCATCTGATCTAATCTGGGATGAAGAGTTTAGAGAGAATCATACATTCTCTCTAATCTAATCTATTCAGGGCCAGAAAACCTTTTCTGTAGAGGGCCAGATAGTAAATATCTTGGGCTTTGTGTGACATATGGTTTCTGTTGCAGCATAAGGCAGACTGAGCATGGCTGTGCTCCAGGAAAACTTTACTGAAAAAAAAAAAAAAAAGGTGGTAGCTCAAGCCAGATCTCAAAGGTAAACTGTAGTTTTCCAACCCTTTATTTAACTATAAATTTTCTAATAGGTGAGTTTCTAATTTCAATTCTATTTTTCATTTTTGGAAGTTGTATTTGGTTCTTTTCAGTATGCTTAGTAACTTTTATATTCTCTTATCCCTTTGTCATACTTAAAATACACAAGTATTGCCCACTATCTTGATCTGATTCCTATGTGTCTATAGTGAGAATTTGGACAGTGAGGGATTCTGTGCTAATTCTTAAATTTTAGATAGCAAGTGTTTAAGAGCTCAGGTACCAAAGGATAACCACCACATTGTCAAAAAAATTTATCTGAATCTATTCAGTTCTTGAATTCGGATAACAAGAGATAATTTATATTCTCATTTTTTTTTTTTTTAGAGATTTAAAAAATTTGTCAGAGAGGGAGAGAGTACAAGGAGGGGGAATAGCAAGCAGAGGGAGAAGCAAGCTCCCTGCTGAGTAGGGAGCCCAATGCGGGCTCATCCCAGGACCCTGGGATCATGACCTGAGCTGAAGGCAGGCACTTAACCAACTGAGCCACCCAGGCATCCCTTTGTACTCTCATTTTCAAAATATATTTTTACCTAATTAAAACATCTGTAGTCTTCTAAAATGGATTCTACAGTTTCTGTTGTTGTTCATTCATAGTGCTTTTTCCTCACGTGTTCAGACTTTTAAAAATTGTACGTTCCTATTCTTTGTAACTTTATCTGAAGTATTTGAGTCTTATTTATAGTATATTCCTTCAGGATAGATTTAAACTTGTTTCTCCTAGGTACCTGGGAGCAGCACCAACTCACCTCTACTTTATGCCAAATTTTCAGTGTGGGGTTCCTTTAGGATCCATATTACACAGGTAATATATATTCTAGCTCCAAAACTCTGTGATTGATGGTTTATGGTTAGGAATTTTCCAGGGAGCTTTTCCTGGTTTTTTTTTTTTTTTGTTGTTGTTGTTGTTGTTTTGTTTTGTTTAATATTCCAGTAGTACCAAGGTGGAAATCCATCCTTTGTGGGGGAGATCCTTTCTAGTTGACCCACTACCAGTATTTCCTGTTAAGGATCCTGTCTCTATAAAGGGATTCTTTGAACTGACCTCTGACTTTTTGGGGGCCCCCACTGTATTTCTTGTTCCCCATGAATAGTCTATAAACCTAGGCTCTACGTCACCAGGGATTAGCTAGGACAAATGCCAGCTTCTGCACTTATTCCTTTGGACTTAATTTTTTTTTTTTAAAGTAGGCTCCACAGCCAGCATGGATTCTAAATCAGGGCTTGAACTCACAACCCAGAGATCAAGAGGTCAAATGCTTAATCAACTGGGCCACCCAAGTGCCCCTCTACTCATTTTTAACCTCCAAAGAATCTCCCTTTTTCTTGCCAACTCAGCCATGCATTTAAAAATTTTTTAAATTTTCTTTTTTCCTTCCTCTTTGCTCCCCCCGCCACCTCAAGTATTCACCATTTTTAGGGAATGCTATTCCTGGAGGCGTTTCCCTGAACATTCTGTCCATATTACTGTCAGAAATAGAAGTAATAATTTCAGAGTCAGCAGGAACATACATAAATGTTACTAAAAAGGTTAAGTCTAATCTCTTTATTTTTCAGGTGAGAAAACAGGTCTAAGGAGGTAAAGTCACTTGTTTAAGAGTTCACAGTTAGTGGTAAGGCCATCAGCAAAACTGAGGTTTCCTGATTGCTAATTATTCCTTGCCCATTCTACAATTATGGCTTTTTGGCAAAGTGTGTAAAGTGTGGCACTTTCCATACAGTTGTGAAAAGTTTATATGAGTAAGTATGGCCTTATTCATATATACATTCCTATCATATGGTATTCCAGAATATGGCTGTCTTAATAATGATAAATACCCAAAGTAAATTCACAATCTCTTTTCATAGCCTTGTGTTTTAGACCCTTTTCCTATCCCCAGAATAGCCTACACCTTCCTGTCTTTAAAGCCCCTTGCAGTCTTGAGATTTGAGGGAAAATCTCATGATATTTCTGCTAAAGGAGAGACTACATCCTGCCTTGACCAATGTTTTTACAAGGCAACTCATACCAAGAAGGCAAACTATTTGCAACATTTTAGAAAGTTAAGGTTTTAGAATATGAGTTCTTTTTTTGGTGAGAAAGTGAGTTTTATAACATAGGCACTATTCATGGAACAAATTAAGTAAAGTTAAGTGGCCAACTACATAAATTTTCACTATTCTCTTCAAATAAAAATGAATACACTTTCCAAGGGAAGACAGTCTTTACTTATTTAGAAAGAGAACAGTTTGTTTCCTCTTCTCCACCTTCCTGCATCCTATACACTCCTTAAATCACTGGAATCTGGTTTTTGCCCAACAGTGTACTGAGACCACTTTCTTTAGGGTTACCATCATTATCTTAACTGAAAAATCTAATGGCCTTTTTTAGTTTTCAAGGTCCAATATCTGATAATTCTCCAACATCCACCCCCTTCCCTTAAGCTACAACGCCTATCAACTGTCCCTGATTTCTTATTTTTTGAAAGTGCTATCTAAAATGAAACCTTCTAAAAAATTCTTCCTATTCCTCTGAATATATTACAAACACAGTGCCCCTTACTCTTTTCAATCTCTTTTTAAATGATTCTCTTTTGGTGAGCTGTAAACTCTGATTTCACTATCCATTAGACATTAAAAAATATCTTTGCTCTCTCTCCTCCCATCTCCAAGATGGCACCTACAAAGATGCAATCACTGTGGAATATCTTCTCTCATTCAGTAAGTATAAATAAATTTTTGTTTATATCTAGATATACTGAAGAACATCACACAGCACTTCTGAGACCTTCGGCATGAATCTATTATCCGATTTACATCTATGTACTTTGTAGCACGACTTGCAAATGATCTTTCTCTTGTTATGACAAAGCTGATCTTCCTTTGCCTCTGCCACTTTTGAAAGTTAAGGGGCAGTGTACCATAGCTATGGATCCAAAATACCCTTCCAACCCCTACTGTCTAAGAAAGTAATGGCATTATCAGCTCAGATGATATAATTCTTGTATAATTTTAGGAGGCCCATTGCTTGGACCTAGTTTTACTGTAAAAACTTCAGATCCTTTTTACATTGTTAAAGTTGCAATTCTCAGTTTAACTTCATCCCTTACTCTCTACTCCTATTGACCTAATTGTATTATTACCCAATAAAACAGCTAACAGGGACATATCAAAATTGGAAAAGTTGACTGTGATAGCTACTATAATAGGTAGTACTCAGGTGAAGAAACTGTGGAGGGAATCAGTAAAGATGTATGCAAAGTAGATAACTGATTTATCACATTTTTTAAAGCTCATTTGGGCTGAGCATGGAGCCTAATGCAGGGCTGAGCTGAGATCAAGAGTTGGACACTTAACCAACTGAGCCACCCAAGCACCCCAAATTACTGATTTTTGAGTATATCTTAAATGCTTAACTCAGTATCTGGTATATAAATGTATGGGAAAGGGAGAAGCTGAAAGGGAATTGGCACTTACTAAATACCTGCTATGGTTAGGAACTTGACAAATGCTATTTATTAATAAACAGAAAGATATAAAAGGAAAAAAGAACTGATAGAATATGTGTGTATGTGTATATGTATGTATGTGTGTACTCATGTATATATAAAATGTGTACATATATTTTACAGATATATATAATATACATGTGTTTTACATATTTCACCAGATTTAAATACATATATTACATATATCAGTAAAATGTCTAGATAGGATTTCCTGGGCTTTTGTAATTTGCTTCTGATGGAAATACCAAAAGAGGAGTTTCACAAATGTTTTGACTAACAGCATTATTGGAATAAATATCCAGCTTTCCAAAGTGGTAACTTCAAAATACAACACTCATTTGCATATACAATTTCTAGAATTTTGTTTTTAAAAAACCCTTTTACAAACTTTGTAGTCTGTAGTAAGAGAGAGGTACGCTTGACGTTTACTTTTTTTTAAATTTCATTTCTTTTCAGTGTAACAGAATCCATAGTTTTACAACACACCCAGTGCTCCATGCAATGCGTGCCCTCCCTAATACCCACCGCCTGGCTCCCCCAACCTCCCACCCCCCGCCCCTTCAAAACCCTCAGGTTGTTTTTCAGAGTCCACGTTTAACTTTATGCATTGATAAATGTAACCCTGTGGTAGGAAAAACTCTGAGAGTAACAAACTCCAAGGTCATACATCCAGGAGAGCAAAGAACATGGACCCTCACTATACCCACATGTGGATACTAGAATTTCAGGTACTGCCCCCGTTATCCTTGGTCAAATAGGAATCACCCTTATCAGGTGCTTGCCCATGTCAGACACTGTCTTAAGTGTTTTCTATGTATTAACCCATCTCCTCCTCTCAACAACCCTATTAGGTAGGTCCTATTTTCACTCCCATTTGACTGACAAGGAATCTGTGAAAAGAGATAAAGTGACCTTCCCAAGGTCATGTACAATATGGTGACTTAGAAAAAGAGGTCCACAGATGTTGAATGAATACCAGGACTGAGAAATTAATTACAATGACCTCAAATGCAGGGCAATAAGCCAAGGGCCAAAGGAAAGGAGCATGTTCTGTTGAAGACACAAAACCTCACACACTGTTATTATGTGTATGACGTATTTGGAGGTGGCCAAGATATAAACAGCTAAGACAGTTTTAAGAGGAAAAGGTCAGTGATAAAGAATCTTATTGCACAAGCTTTGTGCATGGATTAGATAGCTGAAATCAGTGCTTTGAAAGAGGATAACCTGAAGGCCCCCACCTGTCACATCCAGGAGTATTTATGGAGAACTTGGCCTAAAGCAGGAATTAGCAAATTATAATCTGGGAGCCAAACCTGGCCTACCCCCTTTTTGAACATGTAGTGAGCTAAGAATGGTTCAGACATTTTTAAAGTTTGGGGAAAAAAGCAAAAGGATAACAGTATTTTGTGACACATGAAATTTATAGGCCATTCAAATTTCAGTGTCCAAACATGACGTTTCAGAGAGCCCAGCTGTAGCCACTTGTTTACATGCTGTCTGTGCCTGCCTTTGTGACACCACACGTATGTGTATGGCCCTGGAGTCTCAACTGTCTATTACCTGGCTCTTTACATAAACAGTATGCTGACCCCCTGACTTAGAGAATACTGTACCAGAAAAACAGATGACATGTTAGGAGATGAGACCAGCAAGACACAGAGAAATTTCTTCAGAATCTGTGGCACAGAGTATAATCTGGTGCCACAGTGAGTACTATCAATTCTCTTCTAATACTTATTGCTAATAAAGTTCCCTTTTATATACTAGCTTCCAAATGCTTAGATACTAAGGGCATTCAGCATATTTCCTCTTTGGCTTTCTGAGGTGAAGAGGGCACTTACCCTGGAACTGAAGCTGACAGGAGTGACACTCTGGTGAAATGAGTCCTCAGTCCCTCTGGCCTTCTCCAGGCTTTTTTTGCCCCATTCATACTCACTCCCTTTCTTCCTAGAGATCAGCTACATTTTATTGATGTGATTCTTTGAATTTAGATATATTTACATGTGCTTCTCTCCTATCCTACCTCCTTAGGCTGTAATCTTTTGTTTGTCCATAGGTGGTGGTCACTAAGCATGAGTTCTTCACTCTGCCTGGGACACCACTGAGGCCCCAAAACTGTGAGAAGGTATTGTAGTTTAAAACAAACAAACAAACAAAAAACCCCTAAAACTTACCCTTGGACTATGGTCTTACAACAAAATTCCAAATTTAAAAAACAAAACATGGTTACAATGTATTTTATAAAAGACATGTTCCTCAAAAAGTTGTCTATAAAGTTAATTTATGCTCACTAAATCATATTACCCTACTCACTTTCATTATAAAATCATTTTAGTGTAAAACTAAGAGATACACTATCACAGGAAAAGTTTGCAACCAAGACATAACAAAAACTAAAAAAATGCAGCAAACTACTAAGTAGCACACAGAGTAAATAAAAACAATTTTAAAATGAAACCTTCATAACACAGCACTCAAGTCACAAAATGCAACCATCATGCTAAAACGTAAAATGTAAGATGTAAAGTGCTTTACAAGAAGGCACTCTTGTTTCTTGAGGACAGATACCCATGAGAAGCAGGTGTGTTCTGCAGATTTCTTGGTCTTTTAACTCAAGGCAACACATTAGGCAGGAATATGATTACTCCTCTCACCTGGCTTATCCATGTAGACCATACATAGGCTGACTATGGAGACTTGGAACTTGCAGAATATAGCTCTCCTTGTGGAAGCTGCTTTCAGTGTGACTTAATTTTTTCTGAATTGTTTGATGTTTTTGCACTGAGCAGCTGAAACCTTAACCCCAAATATGACATTTAAAAGAGTCATGTGTTTCTACTTCAAGGAGTTAAAACAAGTTCATTTCATTTTTTTTTAAAGATTTTATTAATAAATAAATTTAAAAAAAATTTAAAAAAAGGGACGCCTGGGTGGCTCAGTTGGTTAAGCGGCTGTCTTCGGCTCAGGTCATGATCCCAGTGTCCTGGGATCAAGTCCCACATCGGGCTCCTTGCTCAGCGGGGAGCCTGCTTCTCCCTCTGTCTCTGCCTGCCACTCTGTCTGCCTGTGCTCGCTTGCTCTCTCTCTCCCTCTCTCTCCCTCTCTCTCTGACAAATAAATAAATTTAAAAAAATTAAAAAAAAAAGATTTTATTTATTTATTTGACAGACGGAGATCACAGAGAAGCAGGCAGAGAGAGAGGAGGAAGCAAGCTCCCCGCTGAGCAGAGAGCCCGATGCGGGGCTCGATCCCAGGACCCTGGGATCATGACCTGAGCTGAAGGCAGAGGCTTTAACCCACTGAGCCACCCAGGTGCCCCAAGTTCATTTCATTTTACGTTAATTCTACAAAAACAAACTAAAGTACTGAAAATCCTGGAATGGATAGTCAATATTCTTAACCTAACATTATTGCTTTTTAACACAGTTTGTATCAAGTTAATAATAGTAATAGCTACTCAGCAATGAGTGTGTGCCAGGCATTGCACTGAGCCCCCTTCCATGAATCAAGCATGTAATTTTAAGTTAGTTTCAAGCTCATACCACCTCCCAAGGTAATATACTCAGGAGTGACAGAGCTAGGGCATGAGGCCAGAGGCTGGATGACTGCTGCTACTGTGAATTTAAATTTGGTGGTAATAGTAGCAGCAATCTTTCTATACACACTATATCACATTTACTCTTGTAATATCTCTTTTAAGATCTATCAGCATCAGCTGGGACCTTGTCAGAAATGCAAATTCCTGGGCGTGGCCCAGACTGGTTCAGAAATGCTTGACTAGGGGTGCCTGGGTGGCTCAGTCAGTTAAACGTCTGCCTTGGGCTCAGGTCATCATCCTGGGTCCTGGGATCAAGCCCCACATCAGGCTCCCTGCTCAGCGGGAAACCTGCTTCTCCCTCTCCCACTCCCCCTGCTTGTGCTAGCCCTCACTTGCCCTCTCTCTCTCTCTCTGTCAAATAAATGAATAAAATTTTTAAAAAATGCTGGACTAGGAGCTCAGCAGGCTGTTGTCACAAGCCTTCCAGGTGATTTTGTCACAGGCTAAAATTGGGGAGACCCACTAAAGAGGATAGAAGCTGAGGCTTATTAAATAAACTAAGCAAAAATAAGGCTGTAGTAGGACTAGACTGATCCACACAAAAAAAAGGTGGATGATTTTCAAGGGCCCTCAAGATTTCATTTTATATAAACTAGTAATTCTGATATTTAAGTTCCCTATGGTCCTCACTCCTGGGCAATACTCTAAAAATCTAGTTGTAGGCATTACATTTATTTTAACAGCTTAAGGCTAGCCTCTTTTGGATGCATTTAGAAAATCAACCCTTTCCACTATCTGACCTGTGGATCTAATCCAGACAGAAGTGCCAAGTATTTCCACGTAAAGACGTAAATGTGCATCTCTAGGTTTCACAGGTAGAAGTGGACAATGGGTAAGATCGGGGCCTGTCTCATGTGGGTTTGTACTGGGAAGTCCTAGCTGAGGTATAATAAGGGGGCCAGTGGCCACTATGCAGACAGTGACTGGGGCTGGTGGAGTGGCAGCAAGACTGCTGGTGAGGAGGGCACACCCACAGTGTGCTGCAGGGTGCTCTGGGAGCGCCCCATGAGGTGAAAGGGAAGAGAAAGCGAGAGAGGCATCTACAGCATGGTTTATTCAGACTTCAAAGCCAGGACAGCCTATCCTGTGGCCTGTGCCAAGAGCTGGAGAAAAAAAAGGCAAAATATAGGATTCTTGAAAATGTGTCAGGGTGGAACCAGCAAGGTCACTGAAAGAGGCATTCCAGCTTGGGTTGCAGGAGGAAATGAGGAAGTGTGGGACACCATGTAACTGAAGGGATCAGGAAATAAGTAACAAAAAGGAAGTAGCTAATGCTTTAAAAACTTGTGCCGAAAGAACCAAGCAACATGAAACCCAGCTTGTAAAAATGCCCTAATAACACAGAATTTCCACTCCAAAATTCCCTCCTGTGAGAATAAAGCTTATTTGTACACTAGAACTGATTGTGTTGGGCTGAAATGGACTGGATGAGAGAAAAGAAAATGTATTAAAAAGAGAAACCAGGACCAGGAGGTGTATTTGTAATAGAAAGGCCTCTTCTTCCCTGCACTCAGGTATCAGATCTGGAGCAGCCACACCTTTCTCCACTGTGAGTCTTTTCTTCACTGAACTAATAACCCTGACCAAGGTGGAGGTCCCAGGCCCAGGTGAGATATTTCATTTTGTTCTGAGACATAGCATGATTTAAGGAGTATTACAGAGAGGTCACTTTAGGGGAGCAGGGGCTGAACCACTCTTCATGTTGAAGGATCTGGCACCTCAGTGGCCTCTGAAGCACACCTTGATCTTCCTGATGTTTCTAAGAGGCAGACATTAGTCTCTGGACCAGTGTCGTCTGGGCTCTGGTTCAGCACCAACCTATTCAAGGTTCTTAGAGCACGCACTGGCCCTGGTGTTTCTGAAGCAGATTTTCAAACATTCCAGACATCTGGGTAACTCAGGCTCAGGTTTAGGCATTAACACTGGTGACATTTTGCAAGCTTACGAATTACCAGAGAAGGCTCTGAGAACTTAACAAAGGCTGTTGGGGGTTGTTCTGGAAGGAACTGGTTGGTTACTCTGAACTTAAGATTTTTAGAGGAAGTATAGAAAACTTAGAAGATGGTGACTTGGTCCTAGAATTTTGATAAATACATAGTATTTCCCTAGGGGTTACTCAAGATAATTATTTCTTGAAGGTCATTCAATTTCAAAAAAGCTTGTATCACAAACTGCTTGCCTCCTAAAAGAGCAAGGATGAATAGGGAGCAGCAAGTGGTCTGGTTGGTCTGGTCTAAGTTCTCTTAACTAAGGCACAAAGCCTTGTGTGCTGACTTCTTGCTCATCAGGGACATTTTTGGTACATACAGGTCCCTGATCCCTCATCTACAATTTCAAATTCAAAAGCTCATGAAAGCCAAGTTTTTAGGTAGCAATAGGTAAACTTCATGGGCATAAAGCCTAACTTGACCTGAAGTTATTTTTAACCATCATTTTAACCATCATTTATCATAAATGTTAACCATCATTTATCATAAATATTTTAACCATCATATATCATAAATGTTATGTTAACAGTTATGTGTTATTATTAACATATTTTGCCAAGTTAGTAATAGTTATATTTGACTGAGATGATCTCCATGGGTATTATATATGGCTAATGCACGATAATACTTCTCTAAACTTCAAAAAATGCTGAATTCCACAACACACTTGACACGACAGGCTTTGGATAACAAGTTGTAGGCCTGTAGCTCCCCAGCTTACCAGAACTGTTGGGACAGAGCTCTCAGACCCAGGACTCAGTTAAGTCAAACCTGGAGGGTTACGTGAACACATGAAAGCAGGAATGGGGCCAGGTTAACAGAACTGAGGTGACATCTGAAGGTCAGGGGACATTATGGAGATGTCAACGCCCATCATGACCATGGAGGGCTGACCAGATAGTAAATGGTTAGTCCCTGTTGTGGCAGACTGCTCTTGGCA
This sequence comes from Mellivora capensis, assembly GCA_004024625.1. Classification (NCBI taxonomy): domain Eukaryota; kingdom Metazoa; phylum Chordata; class Mammalia; order Carnivora; family Mustelidae; genus Mellivora; species Mellivora capensis. The sequence goes on from PISX010014343.1 coordinate 16,758, forward strand.
TTCCTGGGACTCAAGCTGAAAGCTGGTTCTACCAATTTCTGAAACACTGAGTAAAGAATCCTGTGACCTAAGGGTAAAAAGGCGAGGACTGTGAAGTTCAGCTGGAGAAGCTGGACTGATCCTTAGAGAATCAAATTGTTTTGCTAGAACTAGATGCTACTGGTGACTGTAACTGCTTAAACCTATCTGGAAAAGCAGAGCTTAGAACTCAGGAAAGAATCTTTGTCCCAGTTGCAGCTTCTATCCTCAGGAAATTTAGAATACATACATGCATTTCTCCAGCACAGCAGCAGTCTCAGCAGCACCTGAAACTTGTGTGTCTTTCCAACTAGATGTTAATTTCCCTGGACCCAGGGACCATGTCTTACTCATCCACATGTCCTCAGCACTTAGCACAGTATCTATCTGGCACCTGGTATGCACCCAATAAATGTTTGTGAATGAATGAAAGACCCACCTGAACTAAGGGTCCCCATTTGTCTTTGTCCTGACTCCTAGATCAAGAGGTGGAAGAATGAAGTTGAGCAGTTGCATGGACCTGGATCACTTATGCACGAGAGTGCTGAGTATGAATATAAGAGAATATATGTATATTTCTAGGTCGCAATTTCACATTTATTTTTCCAATTAGTTTCTTTCAAACCACCAAATTTCTATGAAGTTTAACTTTTACTACCCCCTGATATAGATAGAGAGGGTAGATTGTGTTGATGAAGAAAGAGGAAAGGAAAACTTAATAATCTTCTTATTAAATAATGGTGTGACAAGCAATCAAATTCAAGGAGCTGAGAGAAGCAAACAAATTTAGAAATCACTTAAAGCCTCCAGCATTTACATGGTTGGTCCAAAGATAGAAGGCTGTAATGAACCATGTCTCCTAATTCCAAGGCTCACATTATTTCTACAAGAAAAGTGTAAAGACTCAGGACTGCCAGTGTTCTTTAAGATCATCTTACTTCTCATGGTACTACCTTAAAATGTAAATTTAAAAAATATAATACAGTAAAACCTCATTAGTATGGACATCTGTGTTCATATATGCAGCATGAACTTATTTAATTATCACTTAGCAGAAACAGGTATGGTTAGTTAAGAAGTAAAATCCACTAACATTTACAGTCATTTACATAGCAGACTGCTTACAAAATTAATTACACTAAGTGAGTTTTTATTGTGTATAGAACAAGCAAAGGACATTTTTTTTTTTGATTATTCAAGATGTTTCTAGTAGCCCATGTACTACCCACTTGTCAAATCCAGTATTCCAAGGAAATGGGAAATACTTACCGCTGCCGGCACTCCCCTCTCTTCTGCTGCGGGAGCCCCCACTGCTGTCTCTGCCAGATTTTATGCGCTAGAACAAGAAGATGAGTTTCAAACAATAAATGATAGTCCCTCAAAGTTGAATATAATTAAATGTTGCTTTTTAAATTAACGTTGCTGTGTTGCCCTTAAGATTCACTGTTCCTTCTCCCCTTAAAGCTGGGTTCGAATTGCTCCTTACCCAAGAGTCGACTTTATGGGAGAAAAGATGAGGCTGTTGTGTGAGTAAAGTGCTCATAGCCTGCCTGCTACCGGGTCCTCAGTCCTTATGAAATACTCAGGGAGCACTTCCACTTACACGTGCAGTGTGACATACTCAGGATGCACTTCCACTTTCACGTGCAGTGTGACGTTGCTTACAAACCCAATATTCTCCTGATATGAAAGTTCAGCTCTTAAACCAGGGGGGCTGGCAGGAAACAAGGGATCCACAGAAGGGCTATTTCCTGAGCTAGTCCTACTCTATAATGGCTGGACCTGAACTATTTTGGGGAAGGGAAAGATAAACTGGCTTTTGAAATTCAACTTCTACAATAAAAGTGCAACTAGTATCTCACAAAACACCTAAGATCTGTTCAGTAGTCCACTTTCGTAGGTACAAGATCACCCTTAAAACATAAGAAATATCTCCAAGCTGTGACATTCTTGGGTTTCTTTAAGCAATTTACAGTTATTTTGTGTTCTGCTTATGTGTTAGACTTTTTGTACTGACACCAAATCTGCCTCAAGTCATACTGCCAGATTCTCGTATGTCTAATGCTGTGTTTAGATGGACAGGGCAGTCAGTGACCAGAATCAGCCAGCTTTTAATAAATATTTACTCTGCAACTGACTTAAAAATTATAAACACAGGTTGATATCTTATTTAGATTTTCAATAACATAAACTCAATTTCATATTTAATTCAAAGGACAAACCCTGACCCTGACAACTCCCCAGATGCTTATAAATCATCAGATCATGGATGGGGTTATTGACATAGTGGTCTGCTAGGAAGAAAAAAATTTCCTTTCAATAATTCAAAGGAAATTCTGTAAAATGGAACACCCTCCTAAAACTCAGGACTTCTAAATACATGTAAACATGCTCACATTTTTTCTGTTAGAAAAGAAACCTCCCCTAAATCCCATCTCTCCTCTTTGCCCCTTCTCTTTTGAAAATCTAGAAATGATGATGTAACAAAATAAAATTTTAATGTCTATAATCAGATTTTATTTTTTTACTTGTTTTAATCTCTCCACAGATTATTTTTAGCTTATCTAAAACACCTACAACACAATACTATAAAATAAACTTAAAAAGACAAATGCCCATGTAACTTGAAATTTTTTCAAATCAAATGTGAGATGAGATCTTGCATCCTGCTTTAGTAACCATATGTTTACAATAGGACAATTTAGAAAAGTGAGCACTTTCCACCATCATGACATTCTTCACCCCATTCCATCTATTCTTTGCTCTCATCTAGAATTTCCCAATCCTTTGGCTCTCAGCCATCTTTTCCTAATTAAGTCCCTTAAAACCTCACTTTATTTGCAGCCTACGATCACCCCACCACTTTAAGTATACCTCCATCAGGACCTCCAGGCTCCTTGTTCACCCACTTGTCTTTCTGCTCCACTCACCAAGAAACCTAAAACCTGGCTTGATTCAATGACTTCTCTTCTTCTTCTCCTACTCCCAGGACACCGTGTCCTGCTGGACACATATCACATAAGGACAGACAGTGCCAGCCTCCAGGGGCCTCCCCACTGCTGGCTCAGCCTCTGCCTCCAGGCCCCACAGAGCAAGCATGTTTTTAATGTACCACATTCTGTCCTTTTCACCTTTTGAAACTGACTGCCCCTCCTACTTTGTGAGTAAAAGGCAGTCCGCACCCCTTGGTGCGTCCTCTTTCCATGGACCCTCTCTGTCTGCCACACTCTTCTTTATCTTCTTCCCAGCTCCCCACTCATCCTTTAAGATTCAGCTCCACTCTCATCTTAGGGAAACTCCTGTGACCCAGGCGGCTGCTTATTCAGTGTGCATACCAGCACCTATGCCCTCCTCACACTCACGGTCCTGCCCTGCTTGTCTTTTTCCTTTACCACTCTCCTGTGGGCAGAGATTGTAGGGTTTTGTTTTGGTTTGTTTTTTTGTGGGCAGGGGGTGGGAGGAGGAGAGGGAGTGATTGGAGGGTTCAAGGGAAAATCTTAAGTGAGAGTAAATCTTAAGCAGGCTCCATGCTCAGTGTAGAGCAGGATATAGGGCTTAATCTCACAACCCTAAGATCATAACCTGAGCCAAAATCAAAAGTCAGATACTTAACTGACTGAGGCACCCAGGTGCCCAGAGAATGAGGTTTTTTGTTTGTTTTTTTTTAATCCCCTTCCAATTGAACATCTATTTGCTTCTGAAAATCAAATTTCACCATACTGAATCTTGTGTACTTTGTTCTCTAACCCTCTTTGGTATTTTGGCTGACAATTTTCTCCTCCTTTTCATTTTACTTAGTCTTTATTTCTTGCTCTTCCCATTTTGTTCTTTTCCAGACTGTAGTCAAGTTTGACAGAATGCCCTGCAGCTAACTTGTTTGTGTTCAGTGAAGAAGAAATATAAAACATCTCTTTAAAAAATGTTGCTAAGTGGTGCCTGGGTGGTTCAGTCAATAAGCGTCTGCCTGGAGGAATTTATTTAGTCACCATGGTCTCAGTTTTCTCATCTACTAAAAAAAATAATAAAGCCATACCCAACATCATAGGACTATTGTGATTATTAAATTAGTTAATACACATAAAGTGCTTACTTAGAACAGTGCCTGTACCTATCACGCACTCAGTAAATGTTAGCTGTTGCTATTATTAATGTCTAGTTAAGGAGATGTAATCAAGTGGAATTAAAGGGAAAACTGTAACCAGAACCATGAAGAATGCTAACATCATTCAGGACCATTTATCCAGCGCCTTCACTTCTTTTCCCTCCTGCTGCAAAACTTCCACCATTATTAGTACTTCCAGAGGAGAAGAAAGGATAAAGACTGAGGGTCAATTTTGTATTCCTTTCAACAGCTCTAGGTAAAAGTTTGATGTGATATCCCTGCTTTCAATTACATGGTCCATTTCACAAATGATCTCAAGTTCACAATACAGAAATGTTCTTCTTGGGCAAGAAACACCAAAATTTGACTGTAGAGTTACCAATTCTAAAAAAGATATGTAACTATCTAACAGTGTGAAAATGCTTAAAGATTTAAGACATATTTAATGATTTAAGACATATCTGTATAACAGCGTATTACGCAGGCATTAACAATGATTATATGGAGAAATTCAAATTACGTAGAAAAATGTTAAGTTTCTGCATTAGGACCGATACTAAACAAGAAACACACAGAAAAAGCAGTAAGTTTTAAGTTCAAATTTAGAAAAGGAGAGTGTCCTTAATTCAGAAGTTTATTTATTATACTTTGTTTCATAACTAACAGTGCTTTATGAACTATGCAAGCCAGGAAATAGAATGCTCTGCCCCATGGGCTCACAATCTCAGAAACACAAACTGAAATGGGACATGCAACAATTAGAAGATAAATTAGCTCTCAGATAGTGGAAGTTCTTTCTCTTTGTCTCTTCTTCCTAGGACCTTTCTTTTCCACTATTTTTTCTCCTCCACTTTCTATTTATAAGCAAAACATAAGTGAGAAAACATCAAGAACATGTTTCTTTTAAGATTTAATGTGGAGTACCAAAGAATAGAGAAATTGATTTTAAGGGCGCTGCAGATAGAGTGCTTTGTGGATGAGGACTGTGACTCTGACTCTAAAGTAAGATTAACCAGTAACATTTGAGAGAATATATTAAGGATAAACTATAATAAGAAAAGATATCAAAGTGACCTTAGGTTTTATACAGATTATGATGAGGGCAGAGATAAAATATCACCAAAAGAGGCACTGCTCAAGCACTGTAAGATATTAATAACTGGAGTAAATAAGTAAGAGAAACACTGGATCTAATCTAAATGCATCAATGGTAACTTGTATGAGTTTACTGAAGTATTCTTAATTAAGTCATTAGGGAATTATTTAAGCAAAGAGAGTGGAAGGATGTCAGGTCTATGAGATAAACAGATAAAAACTGACTATAGTCAATATATATATAAATATTTTGATGGAAGAGGAATCAAAAGGCTGAGTACTAACTAGAAAGGAAAAGCAGTCTCAAAGACATTTACATATTCATTCTTTTTTTAAGGTTTTATTTATTTGAGAGAAAGAGAGAGAGCAAGCAACAGAGGGGTGAAGGGCAGAGCAAGAAGCAGACTTCCCACTGAGCAGGGGGAGCCCTGTAAAGGGCTGGATCCCAGGACCCTGAGATCATGACCTGAGCTGAAGGCAGATCGACAGATGCTCAACTGACTGAGCCACCCACGCTCGCCTACATATTAATTCTTAATAGTAAGATCCAACAATCCACATAAATGCATAAAGGAAAGAAGATGAGGTAAGAGGACAGACAAAGGAAGAGAGGAAGCCTTTGTAAAGATGAAGTACTGCAAAGACCAGAACCAGAGCACAGTATATATAATGGCTCAAACTAAGCATGGGGAAATCAAGCAATAAGAAAATTATGCAAAAGCAACTCTGCATCTCTTTAAAAGGGGCATATTTGGTCTCTGCCCTTAAAGTTCATTTCCCAGGACTCCTCAGAATCAGACTTCCTACAGCTAGAGTTATCAACCCTTGTTAGAAGGGCTTTTAGAAGGGAGTTAGAAGGAATTATCGAGTTAGAAGGGCTGCTACTTACTATGTAAAACACTGGAAGTCTACTAAATCAGAGATGGTAATGCATATGCCAGTTTTCTTGTTTAAGGTTGTAAGTTGCAAGAAGAGTATTATGCATGATCCATAATTTGTATTAGTTGTGTGTTTTCTGTTCAGTATAAACTTAAACTACTGATGATTAAACTTAGGAAGTCTTAAAGACTATTTCCATGGTTCTATACTAAGTAACTTGACATAACAACAAATATTAAGCTCTAAATAATGTTCTTGGTTTGAAATATATATACTTATTTTTGATTCTTCTTAATGAAACACATTTAATAGTGATTACGAGGACAATTATGATAACCTGAATTTTTATTTATACCCATTTAATTTGACAAAGCGTTCACATAGGTTACCTAATTTAGCAACTGATACATGGTAGTAAATTGGTCTTCGCAGCAAGTTTTAAACTATATACCCTACCAACTTGATATTTTATAGGATTTTTAAGGTAAAAATTTATGTCATGCTCATAATCCTTAAACAACTGAGAATAAAACAATCAGATCAGATCTCAAAGCAAAGCAAACCATACTTTGAAAGCAAATATGGACTTTAGATTTAATTATCCAAGATAATTAATTTCTTGAAAAAGTCTAGTCTTAAAGAATATATTTTCTTTCAGTGAAAGGCAGACACTCAAAAATCATGTCAAATTTTTAAATATTCAGTCTTAAACCTAGAAGAGATTATTCTCTTAAAGAAGTAAAAATAAGAACACGGTTATTCCACATATTGCATAAAACAAAGAAATAAAATGCTGCCATGTATATTAATATTATCCTCAGAGCCATGTTCTACTACATAATGAAAAAGCTTAAAGAGAAAGTACTATTATTATATAGTCTTTAGCTTGGCTTCCATGGGCCACGGGACACTCCAATTGAAATTAACTGCATAAATTAATCTGTAAGTTATTTTGTGTTGGGGAAAGTTACAGTGATTTGTCTATGAGCAATCATCCATGTATGTTGACTCTGATGCAGTTTCTCCTATTAAGAAGTGGTTCTTGATAGAATTTTATCCTCAAAGTAGAATTTTAGCTATTGTTCCTTTTGTGCCATAGCAGAAAAAAAATTTCAACTTTATTTTATTGAGAGAAGCCCTCAGAATCACTCAGTTGAGCTACAGAAGGCTGACATTTTGAAAATTAACAGACAGCAGTTTTCAGCCCATATGAGATACCTGTTCCCTTATTTCTTTCATTTTTTCCAATCTCTTGAGTTTTGTTGCATATTCTTGAACTTCTTTTAATCCAATATCTGTGCAGAGACGAACCAAGAAACGCAGACCTAAATTGTAAAAAATAGTTTTAGAAAAATACTAATGCACAATGTTGAAAATATAACAAATCAATGTCTCAATCTTTTGGGACACAACTAGGAATAATACCCATAGTGTTTGTTTCTATTAAAAATTAACTACAGTTTGTATTCTCTGGCCCTATGGAGATGGTCTTCCTTGAAAGAGGACCTAAAGCGACAGACTCTCTCTACCTGCCCTGCCCTCAGGTGAGACCACGCCATCTACTTAGAGGCCTTCCCATACTTTTTATGTCTTTATCTGCTTTTCCTTTACACCACTTATGACTACTGACATATGTATTTGTTTATTGCCTTTCTCTTCGCAGGAATTTTTCATCTGTTTTCTTTCTGCCATGCCCACAGTACTTGAACAGTGCTGTATACCAGCACTGTAGCATCACTCCACAAGAATTTGTAAGTCAGCAATTCATGACCACTAACATATTGTAAAAGTAATGGTACCAAAATAATTTAAAATGTCACTATATAAATTGCCCTGTATACATTTATCTTAATAATTCATAGTAAGAACATAATTTACATATATTTTACAAATAATACTTAACTATTTCTCTTACCTACCTATCCTTAGAAAGAGTAGCTTAGGAATATTTAATGTAAAATAAAAATCATTGTTTTTGGTAGATGTTCTCTGAAATTTAGTATGTCATCTAAACTCTCTAGAGCAGGTCAATTTTTGCTAACTGAAGAATATATTTTAAAAATGAATTACCCTGTTGGGTTTATCAGAAAACTATTCTGCTCAAAACAAGATATTACATGGGTACAATTTTTTTTTCCTATCACTATAGTTAAGGTAGACAAATTATAATTTGTTTTGAAAATTATCCAGGCCGAAGTCATCTTGAACATTCCCTATGGCACAGATTCATTTAATTTTTAGAGTGAATCTTTTTTTAAAAAGTATTTTATTTATAAGTAATCTCTACACCCACAAAGAGCTCAAACTCACACCCCTGAGATTAAGAGTCACATGCTCTACCCACTGAGCTGGCTAGGGGCACCTTAGTGTGAATCTTAAACTCTCAATAAAGAAAGACATTTGGACTTGTGTGCAGATTCTCCCTGTATTGGTCCAATACAGAGGTACTATAGCCACCGCGGGGGTTCTTCATCAGCAGCAATTCTGTCAATGCAATTTGGCAATGTCTAGGGACATTTCTATTTTTGTAACGGGGGAGTGGAAGTGCTAGGAGCATCTGGTGGGTAGAGGCCAAGGATGCTGCTAAAACATTTTATAATCCGTAGGATGGCCGCCCACAGTACAGAATCAGCTCATCCCAAATGTCAATGGTGCCAAGGTGGGAAAGTTTGCCTAGACGACTTTTGGGTTGCTTCATTTTTACAAAAGATATTGCTACCACTCATTTAATCTCTGAATCACCAGTTTCCTAAAGTGACTGAGATTAAGAATCACATAAAAAAACTTTTAAAAAAGACACAGGAGGGGCACCTGGGTGGCTCAGTTGGTTAAGCATCTGACTTCCGGCTCACATCATAATCTGGGATCCTGGGATTGGGCCTGTATCAGGTTCCCCGCTTAGCTGCTCAGCCAGGGAGTCTGGTTCTCCCTCTCTCTCTGCCCCTCCCCTCCATTTGTATGTGCTCTCTCTCTCTCTCTCTCAAATAAATAAATAAAAATTTAAAAAAAAAAAGGAAATGAAAGATATCTGTGTCTACTGTAAACCTAAATGAGAATCTCTGTAGGTTGAGCATGGGAAGTTAGGTTTCACAACATAAATGAAGAGTTAGAAATGTTTTTGTCTTCCCAATGAATTAATTTGTTTCCTTATAAATAGAAAAGATTATATAACTGATTACATTTTTCTCTTTCCTTTAGGTGCAAAGCTATTCAGGGCCAAATACACAGTTTAATGGGAGTATGCAGCATGTGAATATGGATATTTTGTATTTTCTTGATCGTGATTTTGTTGTTGGAACTCCCGTAATACTTCACATTATTACTTTAAGTTACATCAAACCCATTATGCAACAAGATGGGGAATAAATGAGTATTTTCTACAAAGCGAACTTCACAAAAGGGAAATAAGCCCAATACCAACATAATGTTTTAAACTAAAAGTAATGTTAAAATTCATTTGCTATCTGTATGAGCAAGATGATTGTTCTACTTTCATAAACTCTGAAAGTATTTTTCAACCTCAGAAAGTTGCATATTAAGTGGAGAGTTAAAAATGCCTTTTCTGGGGTGCCTGGGTGGCTTAATCGGTGGGGTGTCGGCCTTTGGCTCAGGTTATGATCTGGGGACCCTGCGACCCAGGCCCACATTGGGCTCCCCAGGGAGCCTGCTTTTCCCTCTCCCTCTGTCCTTCCCCCTGCTCGCGCCTTCTCTCTCTCACAAAAAAATAATTTTTTAAAAATGTGTTTTCTATAAAACATCAGTTTATGAACCAAGAAAAAAACAAAATTTATTCTTCAAATTTCATAAAACCTGAAATACAGATGTTTACTACTAAAGAGAGCCCAGTGGTATACTTAAATCCATCAAAAATTAAGTTCTATACGATATACCTGCATAGTCAAAATTTCTGATCATATAACCATATGTGTAATCATGTATCACAAATTATAAGCTGGTAGTTATATATGCAATTACTGTAGCAAATGTAGTTATCACACTTAATGACATAAAATGTGAGAACTTATAGCTTCAAAGTTACAAGATGTAAACTCACATTCAACATTTTCTGGAAATTTTCTGTGAATATCCTTATAAGTATCTAATGCTTTTTGGTAGTTACCTATAAATAAAAAAAGAGGAAAAAACCATGCTAGCAGATTATAAAACTTAGTAAGATTGCAAAGTAGTAATTTTAAGTCAAGACACTGGCATCATTTATTGGTTTAATAAGAAGACTTTCATGTCTTCCACAAGCATATATAAACTATGATTAATATAACTTCTGAAAGAAAATGTACAGAGAAATTTGAAAAAGGGGTAGAGCAGAAGTAAAAGGGTGATGACTGAAACTTAGTTTAGCCTTTGGGGCACCTGGGTGGCTCAGTCGGTTAAGTGGCTGCCTTTGGCTCAGGTCATGATCCCAGGGTCCTGGGATCAAGCCCCACATTGGGCTCCCTACTCAGTGGGGACCTGCTTCTCCATCTCCCATTCCCCTTCCCTGTGCTCTCCTGTTCTCTGTCAAATAAATAAATTAAAATCTTAAAAAAAAAAGAGGGGTGCCTGGGGTGGCTCAGTTGTTAAGCATCTGCCTTCAGCTTGGGTCATGATCCCATGGTCCTGGGATCAAGCCCCACGTCAGGCTCTCTGCTCATCGGGAAGTCTCCTTCTCCCTCTCCCACTCCATCTGCTTGTGTTCCCTCTCTTGTTGTGTCTCTGTCTGTCAAATAAATAAATAAAATCTTAAAAAAAAAGAAGATAAAAAGCTTAAGAAGAGAAACTTAGTTTAGTTCTTAAAAACAGTGTCAAAAATTAAGATCTATTCAATTTCTTTTTTTTTTACTGTTTATTTTCTTTTTTTTATTACACTGAAAAGAAATAAAAAAAAATAAATAAAAAAAATCTATTCAATTTCTAAAAATTAAAGATTATTTCAGAAGAAATGACAAATTCAAAAATTTAAAAAGTTTACAGAAAGCATTTTGTTTTATAATACAATAAATTTAGTTTCAGAGCAGCAAAGAATAGGAAAAATGAATTTTTAATCTTTGCTAAAATCTCAGTAAACAATGAATCTCTCTGGGCCCCACTATACACAAAGCCTAGCCATGCTGACCCTCCAAGAGCTGTGGTGAGAACTGGATGCAACAGAGACAGGAAGCACCCAGCATCCAGTAGCTCTCAATAAATATCAGCTTCTATTCTTCTAATCTGTACTTCAGTAACACAAGGGAGGTTCCGTCTTAAATCACTCAGAATACCTCATATGTATGTACATTTTACATAGGCCTGGCACAGTAATGAACACTGGTAACTCAAAACTCACTCTGATATCAATAACATGTGCATACAGGACAGTGATGTTATAGATCTCATAGGAAATACAGTAACAGCAAAGATCAATGATCTAAATGATTTGAGGACTCCTGCCATTCTGAAGGAGCTCACAGGGGTAAAGAAAGAAACCTACAAAACAGGATGAGAACACTGTTAATACTGTCACATCTGTGCTCCCCTTGGATTGAGGAATTTATTTTCCTGGATCATTTGGCTCTATAAGAGGGATTACAAATCTATTAACATTTATCTCCTTACTTAATCTCTGCTGAAAGTCTTAAGTATATCATTCACTTCCTGATTAGTCCAACACTACTAATTATTGTCATGCTCCATGCTTCAGGACAAGTGTAGCAGTACAGGATGGAATAAAAACAGTTCCTGAAAACACAAAGATACCTAGTGGTATTTGGTATAGAAAACACTGCCCCAGTTGTTTTGGTCTGGGGCCTTCTTCAGGCTCCTCTGGTATGAGACAGTTTTGAAAGTTTGGCAGAGCATACAAGGATGTTTAGAATTAGGTGAAGAGAAAATGGAAATGTAAACTAATGTGTACAGAATGTCTATTCTTCTGAGACAAAGTTGTCAAAATGATTACATATTAACTTTGAAAAATAATGAATGTTATTAATAGTAGTGATGGATTATATGATTATATGATTAAGACCCACTTTGTAAGCCTAACTTTTTTTTGTATGTCGTAATTATTACGTTTCTCATATAATGGTTCAATATGTGTAGTATTCAAAAGCTAATGTTTTAATAAACAAATACACAGTTGGAAAACAATTATGTGCATAATTACCTAAAAGATATAAAGAAGTAAAGTATATAAAATGAATAAAATTAAAGCATTTACCACTTCTTCTAAAACAACTAGCTACCATCAGCTGCCATTTCACTTGTGTAGGCCTATAAAAGAAATAAATTATATGAAATCAGAGATGAAATAGAAATAATCTGTGATGATCAGTTTTATAAAGCTATACATCTATAGTATCTTTCAAATTTTTTCAAATACTTTTTTGACCTTTGATTAGATCTTTATTATTGACAACAGCATATATATAATTTCTTTCATTATTACCTATCATATGCATATTAGAAAATTTAAATTTAAGAATCCTTCAATCTAGTTCATGCCTTATTTAGATTTTATGTGAACCACTTAACCTGTTTGGCTAAAGACAACTGCATTCTATTTTAAACATTATCATATCTTGGCATAATTTTATACTTTGGCTTAGTACCCTAAGGATTAGAAATTTAGGCTTGCAAATTTAGTACCCATGAAGCAATTTCTGACCTTGTGTGTGAATAATTAGGCTTCAGAAAAAGAGTAAAAAAGAATTGTATTCATCCTTTTTTTCCCTCTTAATTTTTTTTTCCCTCTCTCTTTCTTCTTTTTTTTGGTGATCCTGCTTTATTGTGCAAGGCTATAGGCTCTCAACCTTTTAAGATTCCATTATGCAGTATTTGAGGATACTACCACATTATGTAATTCAACCAACACTTATCAGATGGACCATTTATACAAAATCTGGGGAATACAAAGCCAAATAAGATAACTGCCTCTCCCTCCCCAATTTTATAACCTTTTCCTTTATAAAAAATGTGTGTGTGTGTGTTCCAAAATTCATTGTTTATGCACCTCACCCAGTGCTCCATGCAATACATGCCCTCCTTAATACCCACCACTAGGCTCACCCAATCCCCTACCCCCTTCCCCTCCAAAACCCTTGGAGTTTGTTTCTCAGAGTCCACAGTTTCTCATGGTTTGTCTCCTCCTCTGATATCCCCCAACTCACTTCTCCTCCCCATCTCCCAATGCCTTTTTCTAAAATAAGTAATCATGACCAGGATTTCTAAAGACAGTTACAAATATCTAAGAAAAGAAGAAAACAAAATTTGAAGAAATGAAAGACTAGGAAATAACTGAATGTTTTTCTCACTCTTCCTTCCATTTACCTGATGACTTCAAAGACAGATAGCCTCACCCCTACTCAATTTGATGGCACAGCTACCAGCTTTGGAGTTAGATTAAATCAGGGTTTAACTCACAGCCCTACTACTTGGGGAAGTTACTTAACCTCAAATCCACTCCCTACACAGCCATCCCCTTTGATCTAAAGAAAACATGTATCTAATCACATTACTTCCCTCTTTAAAATGCATCACCTCCCACCCAACCACATGTTAACTCCAAGGTCCTAATCCAGTTCATCCACTGTTAGCCATTTGCTGCCTCTCTAACTCCACTTCCGTGGTGTCCTGCTTAACATTTCATGCTACAAGTCCAAACAGGAGGACAGAGTCGCCTGCATTCACTGCATTTTCTAGACTCCTGGTCTTTCCACACACCATTACTGGGAGATCACTAATCATTAATTCCTTCTCATTTACATATTCAAGTATGTATCTTTATTATTTCCTTCAAGGTTGGGATTATGGTTTTTAGTTTGGTAACCTTTTAATTCTGTGAACTTGATAAGTTATTTAAACTTTCATCTCTGTTTACTCATCTACAAAGTGGGGATAATAATAGTACCTACTTTGTAAAGTTGTTCTGAGGATTAAATAACACAATATATGTAAATAATAAACACTAGTTATTATAACCACTTATTTTCTCTTCTTTAGGAAAGTCTTATTTCATGAATGTCACCTACTGGAAAATTTAAAAAACACTAGAGCAGTAGTGTATGCATGGATATGTGTGCATCCTTATATGGAAAATGGATTAATTATTTTCAACCACTAAAGTAGCCCAGTGAAGAGAGGAAGAACAGAGTTCAGTGACTTAATGTTAATAAGGAGTAGATAACATTCTGGGTTATTAATTGTAGTAGATCACTACTGCAGATTATCCGTGACATTGCTTGCTTCCATTAGCACAGATAATTGGACACTGATTTAATGTATATTATCATCACAAGCTTTTATGCATTACAATAGTTGATAAGCTGTCATGTATAATAAATGTAACAAAGTACAATTTAGGACATGAGATAGATGTATTTTATTAATCTTCGGAATTAAACTGCCATGATCCTATTGTTACTTTTAGTAACTAGAGAGAGCCCAGACGTTATTAATATAGGTTAGGACAGTTTTGCCCCAAAGTAAATGAAAAAGCTAATTGTTTTGGCTTGTCTCTTCTATCTGTCTTACTATCAGAACCTAGTTTATAAATAATAAGCCAAGTTTACTTCTTGAATGAATGCCTACTTCTCTCCCCAATCCTCACAGTAAAGAAAAATACTACTATTTTACAGATAGCACATTAAAGACATAGTGATTTAAAATAACATCCCCTTGCCCCAGCACCCCCAGCAAACTGGTTATAAATTGCCTAGCACAGTATAATGAATAGAGGACTGTACTAAAAGTTCTAAGTATTTTAAATATACAGTGACTTAGCTTTAAATTATAGAATTATGAAATTTTAGAAGTGGAAGTAGCCTCAGACAGCAATTCATTCTACCTGTTCATCTTCAAGGAGAAGGAAATGGAGATGCAGACAAGCTTGCCTAAGGTCACTGTCCCAACAGTATGTATCAGGAAAATATCCCATATAAATCCCTTATGTCACACTTTCAGAAAGCAATGAGGGATAGAGTCTGAGAATTACCACAGGGAAGAATTATGATCTCTGTATTTGGAATAAGTAAGCACCACTGGAAAGTCATGGCTTCTGGATTTAAGATGGCAGAGTAAAAACCTTTTACTTTACAATGAGTTTCCGGAAATCACTCCCCAAAACAGGGAGGATAAGAAAGATGAGTTCAAATCCTGTCTCAGATGAAACTTTAAAACCATATACAAATGATGGATGATGGACAAAAAAAAGTGGAACCTGACTTTAGCAGGGCAAAGAAAGATAAAACTCAAGTGCTCGCCAACAGCATACTGAAAACAAGTGTTCAGATCTCTGCAAACGTAAGAAATGCTCAAGAATTGGAATCACCAGCTCTGAGGAAGAGAGGGTAGGCATGAAACTACAAAAAGGAAAGCAGACTGGAAATGTGACTGAGAAGCGGTTGGACACCCCCTCTGTGTAGCCAGGGCACCCCTCCCCCCAGGAGCTTCTCAGGAAGACTCCAGCCCAGGGTGCTGGACAAAAAATTGGAGGACGGGGCAGAGTCTGCTTCTGGAGCAAGGAGATCCTCAGTCCAGCCCCTTTCAGCGGCTGGAATGACGATAGCCAGGCTTACATTTCTGAGGCACATATTTACCTATGAAGTTACCAGGATGCTCCTCTGAATACACTGAATGGCCCCAGAGAAGACTAGAGTTTTAAGATGAACTCTCAGGAACAAAACCATACTATCAACATGTTCTAATGTAGCATTTTGTGAAGGTGCTACTGGCATTTAGGGTGAGACAACTCACTGCACAGTTTCTCGCACATTACTGAATGTTTACCATCCTTGGTGGCTGCCTACCTAATACCCACAGTGCTTCCCCATCATCATGACAATAAAAATGCCCTTCTCCCTACATTTCCAAATGGCTCCCCCAGCCTGGGGCAATGTTGCCTTTCTTTGCTCACATTATCTTTTTTCTTTAGTTTTTAAATTTTTTATTGTGAAGTATAACACATATGGAAAAGTTCACAAAACATAATTACACAGCTCAATAAACCATCATAAAGTGAAGACTCATGTAATTGTCCTGCAGTTCAAGAAACAGGATATTGCCAACACCCTAGAAGCCTTCTTCACACTCCCTTCCAACATTACTTCTTTCATCTACAAAGGCAACTACTATCCTAACTTTTTAACACTGATTTAGCATTTTTGAACTTTACATGAATGAAATAATATACTAGGTACCCTCTTTTTATAGCTTTATTGAAATATAATTCATGTAACATATAATACATTCATTTAACATGTATAATTCAAAGGCCTTTGGTGTATCACATTAATTTTTAAAAATTATGATTAAAATATACATGGCAAAAAATTTGCTATTTTAGGTCATTTTGGGGTGCACATTTCAGTGGCATTAATTATATCCAGAATGTTGTACAATCACTACTACTGTCTTCAAAACCTTTCCATTGGCCAAACAGAAACCACAAAACCACTAAGTACTAACCCTTCATTTCTCCCCCCAGACTCTAGTAACCTCTAGTATACTGTCTCTGTGAATGTGCCCATTCTAGAGATTTTGTACAAGTGGGATCACACCATATTTGTCCTTCTGTGTCTGGCTTCTTTCGCTTAGCATGATGTTTTCCTGGTTGTAGCATGTGACATGTTGTAACATGTGTCAGAATGTCATTCCTTTTTATGGCTGAATAATACTCCATTGCATGTATACAACCACATTTTGTTGTTTATCCATTCATCAGTGATGGCTACTTGGGTTGTTTCCACCATTTGGCCTTTGTGAAAAATGCTATAATTACGCATATACAAATACCTGTATAAGTTCCAGCTTTCAATCCTTCGTATATATCTAGGAGTAGAATTGCTGAATCATATGGTAATTCTAAGATTAGCCTTCTGAGAAGCCACCACGTGATTTTTCCATAAAATACTTTATATTTCTATCAGCAATGTACAGGGTTAAAATTGCTCCATGTAATTTTATTATTATTATTTTGTTGTTGTTGTTTTTAAATGTAACAGCTGCCCTAAAAGCTGTGAAGTGGTGTCTCATTGTGATTTTGATTTGCATTTTCCTAGTGACTAATGATGTTGAGAATACTTCTGTGTGGTTAATGATCATTTGTACACCACTTTGGGGAAATGTCTACTCAAATCCTTTGCCTATTTTTAAAATGTTTTCTTGTTCCTGTTGCTGTTGAATCACAGAAGTCCTCTATAGAGTCTAGATATAGTCCCTTATCAGATATATGCTTGCAAATATGTGGGCTATCTTTTCATTCTGTTGATAGAGGCTTCTGATGTCCAAAAAGTTTTAAATTTTGAAGTCTAATATATCTATTTTTTTCTTTTATTGCCTGTGCTTTTGATGTTATCATATCTAAGAAATCATTGTCAAATCCAACAGGATAAATATTTTCCCCTCTGTTTTATTCTAAGAGTTTTATACTTTTAGGTCTTACATTTAGGTCTTTGATCTATTTTGAATTAAATTTTATATGGGGTAAAGTAAGGGTCCAACTTCATTCCTTGATATCCATGTGGAGATCAAGTTTTCTGAGTGCCTTTGATTGGAAAGGTTGTCCTTTCCTCATTGAATGGTCTTGGCACCTTTTTTGAAAATCAATTTACTATATACATGAGGACTTCTCCCTGAGTCCTAGATTCCATTCATCTCCATGTCTGTCTTTGTGTCAATATTGTTTTGATTACTGCAGTTCTGCACCAAATTTTGAAATCAGAAAGTGAGAACTCCAACTTTTTTCTTTTTCAAATTGTTTTGGCTGTTTGAGGTCCCTTGAGATTCTATATGAATATTAGAGTGAGCCGGGCAATCTGCTTTACTCAGTCCATCATTTCAAATGTTAGTCTCATCTGGAAATAATGATTAATCTGGGCACCCAGTGGCCAGTCAAGTTGACACATAACATCAATCATCTCAGTAGAATTCACCAGTGAAGCTATCTAGTCCAGGGACTTTTTTGTTGGAATACTTGATTACTTCATTCAATTTCCCTACTAGTTACAGGTCTATTCAGATTTTCTATTTCTTCTTAAATCAGTTTTAGTTGATTGTGTGTTTCCAGGAATTTGTCTGATTTATATATATTATCTAACTTGTTGGCATGCAACTGTTCATAGTATTCTTATAATCTTTTGGTTTCTACAAAATTGGTAGTAATGACCCTATGTGCACTTATAATTTTAATAATTTAAGTATTCTATCTTTTCCTTCATCAATCTAAGCTAAAGATGTGTCAATTTTATTAATCTTCTTAAAGAACCAACTTTTGGTTTTACTGATTTTCTCTATTGTATTGCTATTCTCTGTTTTATTTATCTCTGATTCCATATTTATAAATTTTTCTGCTTGTTATTGGCTTATCCAGTATCTTGCAGACAGCTTACAGATGGATACTGATTTTATTTAATCTGTCAATCTTTTTCTTTTACTGGAAGATTTTAATATATTTCTATTTAATGTTATTACTAATATGGGATGATTGCTTCTTCTTTTTAGATATTTGTTCTGTGTATTTCATGTTTTTAGTTCCTCAATTCCTCCATTACTGCCCTTTTTTGGTACTTAGTTGGTTTTTTGTAGTGTACTATTTTGATTCTCATCATTTCTTTTCTGTGCATTCTTTTATGTTTGCCTTTTAAATTATATAGGGAAAAGAAAGGTTATAAGCCAAACTAAAAATATAATACTGGCTTTTATTATTTACCTATGAAGTTACCTTTACAAGTGTTCTTTAATATTTTCTTAGGTCTTGGGAGTTACTGTCTAGTGACTTTTCAATTCAGCCTGAAGGATACCCTTTAGCATTTCCTTTTGGGTAGGTGTACTGGTAATAAACTCCCTCAGCTTTTGTTTATCTGAACATGTCTTAATTTCTCCTTCATTGTCTTCTTTTCACATGACACAAATACTCTTATTTTCTAAGCCATTTAACAAGGTATAAAACCAGTCTTAGTGGGGTGCCTGGGTGGCTCAATAAGTTAACTATCTGCCTTTGGCTCAGGTCATGATCTTGAGGTTCTAGGATCAAGCCCCTGTCAGGCTCCCTGCTCAGCAGGAAGTCTACTCCCTCTCCCTCTGCCCTTCCCCCCACTCATGTTCTCTCGCTCTCTCTCAGATAAATAAAATGCTTTTTAAAAAATTTTTTATTTATTTGTCAGAGAGAGAGCACAAGCCAGGTGGAGAGGCAGAGAGAGACCACAAGCCAGGCAGAGAGGCAGAGGGAGAAGCAGTCTCCCTGTTGAGCAGAGAGCCTGATGCGGGACTTGATCCCAGGACTCCAAGATCATGACCTAAATTGAAGGCAGATGCTTATCGGGCTGTGCCACTCATGAGTCCCTCAGATAAATAAAATATATTTTTTTAAACAATGAATTCTGGAACACTGAAAAGAAATAAAATAAAATGAAAAAAAAAAAAGGTTTTAATTTTTTGACAGATAGAAACACATCGAGTGAGGGAACACAAGCAGGGGGAGTGGGAGAGGGAGAAGCAGGCTTCCCACTGAGCAGAGAGCCTGATCGGGGCCCTGATGTGGGGCTGGATCCCAGGACCCTGGGATTGTGTCCTAAGCCGAAGGCAGAAACGCTTAACAACTGAGCCACCCAGGACCTAGATAAATAAAGTCTTAAAAACAAAACAAAACAAACAAAAAAACAGCCTTAGCGCTCAAGCCATAAAACACAGGCAATCCGTAGTAGTAGTGGGTAGTTGTTGACTCCTACTTTATTTTTAAAAATTTTAATGTTTTTATTTAAGTTCTGGTTAGCATACAGTATTATATTAGTTTCACATATACAATATAATGATTCAACAATTCCATACATGACCTGGTGCTCAGCGTAAAAGTACACTCCTTAATCACCATCACCTGTTTAACCCCCCGCTCCACCCACCTCCCCTCAGTAACCATCAGTTTGTTCTCTGTAGTTAAAAGTCTGTTTCTTGCTTTTGCCTCTTTCTCTTTTTTCCCCCTTTGCACCTTTGTTTTGTTTCTTAAATTCCACATGAGTGAAATCATATGGTATTAGTCTTTTTCTGACTGGCTTATTTTACTTACCATTATAGTCCTAGCTCCATCCATATCATTGTAAATGGCAAGATTTCATTCTTTTTTTATGGTTGAGTAATATTCCAGCACATGCGCACATGCATGCGCGCGCACACACACACACACAGACACAGAAACACACAACTCTTCTCTATCCAGTCATCAGCTGATGGACATTTGGGCTGTTTCCATACTTTGGCTATTGTAAATAATGCTGCTATAAACATCAGGGTGCATGTCTCCTTTTGAAAAAGTATTTTTGCATTTTTTCAGTAAATACCTAGTAGTAAAATTACTGGATCATGGGGTAGTTCCACTTTTAACTTTTTGAGGAAGCTCTATACTATTTTCCACAGTGTTTGCATCAGTTTGCATTCCCACCAACAGTGCAAGAGGGTTCCCCTATCTCCACATCCTAGCCAACACCTGCTGTTTCTTGTGTTGTTGATTTTAGAAATTCTAACAGGTGTGAGGGGTACCTCACTGCAGTTTTGAGTTGTATTTCCCGGATAAGTGATTATGAGCATCTTTCCACATGTCTTTTGGTCATCTGTATGTCTTCTCTGGAGAAATGTTTGTTCATGTCTTCTGTCCATTTTTTAACTGGATTTGTATTTTGGGTGTTGAGTTCTATAACTTCTTGATATATTTTGGATACTCACCTTTTGTTGGATAGGCCATTTGTGAGTATCTTCTCCCATTTTGTAGGTTGTCCTTTAATTTTGTTGACTGTTTACTTCACCGTGCAGAGGACTTTTATTTGGATGTAATCCCAATAGTTCATTTTTGCTTTCGCTTTTCTTGCCTCAGAAGACCTATCTAGTAAGAAATTGCTATGGTCGATGTCAAAGAGGTTACTGTCTGTGCCCTCTTCTAGGATTTTTATGGCCTCAGGTCTCAAATTTAGGTCTTTAATCCATTTTGAATTTATTTTCATGTATGGTAAAAGAGAATGGTCCACTTTCATTCTTTTGCATGTAGCTGTCCTGTTTTCCCAACACCATTTGTTGGGGAGATTATCTTTTTTCCACTAGATATTTCCCATTAGATATTCTTTCCTGCTTTGTTGAAGATTAATTGACCATATAGTTGTGGGTTTTCCATTCTGTTCCATTGATCTAATGTGTATGTTTTTGTGCCAGGACCATACTGTTTTGGTTACTACAACTTTGTAATATAACTTAATGCCAGAGTTGTGGTGCCTTCAGGCTTACTTTTTCAAAATTGCTTAGGCTATTTGAGGTCTTTTGTGGTTCCATACAAATTTTAAGATTAGTTCTAGTTTTATGAAAAACACTATTGGTTATTTTGATAATGACTGAATTAAATGTGTAGATTGCTTTGGGCAATATAGACATTTTAACAATATTTCCTCTTCTAATCCATGAGCATGGAATGTCTTTCAATTTCTTCATATCCTCCTCAGTTTCTTTCATCAGTGTTCTATAGTTTTCAGAATACAGGTCTTTATGTCTTTGGTTAGGTTTATTCCTAATTATTTGTGGTGTGATTGTAAATGGGACTAATGGGACTAATTCCTTAATTTCTCTTTCTTCATACAGGTGTACAGAAATGCAACAGATTTCTGTATGTTGATTTTTGTATTCTGCAACTTTGCTGAACTCATGTATCAGTTCTAGCAGTTATTTTTTTTAAAAAAGATTTTATTTATTTATTTGACAGAGAGAGTACGCAGAGCAGCAGGGAGAGAGAGAGGGAGAAGCAGGCTCTCTGCTGAGCAGGGAGCCTGATGTGGAGCTTGATCCCAGGACCCTGAGATCATGACCTGAGCAGTAAGCAGCCGCTTAACCAACTGAACCATCCAAGCACCCCTCTAGCATTTTTTTTTTTGGTAGAGTCTTTTGGGGTTTTTATACAGAGTATCATGTCTTCTGCAAATAGTGAAAGTTTCACTTCTTCCCTTCCAATTTGGATGACTTTTATTTCTTTTTGTTGTCTGATCGCTGTGGCTAAGACATATTCAGCTACAATGCTGAATAAAAGTTGTGAGTGGACAAAAAGAAATAAAGTACATGCAAAGAAATAAGTGACGTTATTCCTGACTGTAGAGGAAAAGTTCTCAGTTCTCACTATTCACTTAGGACAGTGTTGGCTGTGAGTTTTTCATATATGGCCTTTATTATTTTGAGGTATGTTGCCTCTATGTTGTTAAGGGTGTTTTTTTTTTTTTTAAATCACGAATGGATATTGTACTTAGTCAAATGCTTTTTCTGCATCTATTGAAATGATCACATGGTTTTGTCCTTTTTCTTATTAATGTGATGTATCATGTTAACTGATTTGCAAATATTGAACCACCCCTGCAAACGAGGAATAAATCCCACTTGATTGTGGTGATTTTTTTTTAATGTATTGTTGGATTCAGTTTGCTAGCATTTTTTGAGGACTTTTGCGTCTATGTTCATCAGAGATATTGGCCCATAGTGCCTTTTTGGTGTTGCCTTTATCTGTTTTCAGTATCAGGGTAATCCTGGCCTCATAGAATGAATTTGGAAGTTTTCTTTCCATTTCTATTTCTTTGGATAGTTTGAGAAAATAGGTATTTACTCTTCTTTAAATGTTTGGTAGAATTTTCTTGTGAAGCCATCTGGTCCTCGAGTTTTGTTTTTGGAAGTTTTTGATTATTGATTCAACTTCTTGGCTGGTTATTGGTCTCTTCAAATTTTCGACTTCTTCCTGTCTCAATTTTGGTAACTTAATATATTTCTGGCAATTTATCCATCTCTTCTAGGTCATCCAATTTGTTGGTATATAGTTTTTCATAATAGTCTCATAATTATTTGTGTGGTGTTGGCTGTTATTTCTCCTCTCTCATTTGTTACTTTACTGAATTGAGACCTTTCCTTTCTCTTTTTTCTTGATAAGCCTGGCTAGAGGTTTATCAATTTTTTCAAAGAACCAGCTCCTGGTTTCATTGATCTGTCCTATTGTTTTTTTTTTTAAAATTTCTATATCATTTATTTCTGCTCTGATCTTTTATTATTTCCTCCTTTCTGCTGGTTTTAGGTTTTATTTGTTGTTCTTTTTCTAGCTCCTTTAGGTATAAGGTTAGGTTGGTTGGTTAAGATTTTTTCTTGCTTCTTGAGGTTGGTCTGTATTGCTATATACTTCTGTCTTAGAACCACTTTTGCTTTATCCCAGAGGTTTTGGACCCTCATGTTTTCACTTCCATTTCTTTGCATGTACTTTTTTATTTCTTTTTTAAATGTCCTTTTGATTCTTTCATTGTTTAGTCACATGTTATTTAATCTCCATGTATTTGTGGTCTTTCCAGAGTTTTCCTTGTGGTTGACTCCTAGTTTCATTGTGTTGTGGTCAGAAAAGGTGCATGGTATGACTTCAGTTTTCTTGCACTGGTGTAGGCCTGTATTGTGCCTAATATAATCTATTTTGGGAAATGATCTCTGCACACTTGAAAAGAATGTGCATTCTGCCGTTTTAGGATGGAATTTTCCAAACACATATGTTAAATATATCATTCCAGAGTGTCATGCAGAGCCATTGTTTTGATTTTTTGTTTAGATGATCTGTCCCTTTATGTAAATATGTTGCTCAAGTCCCCTACTGTTATTGTATTATTATTGATTCCTTTATGTTTGTTTTTCTTTATGTATTTGGGTGCTCCCATTTTGGGTGCATAAATATTTACACAATTGTTTTATCTTCTTTTGGATTGTCCTCTTTATTATTAAATAGTGTTCTTCTTTGTCTCTTGTTAGTCTTTGTTTTAAAGTCTCATTTGTCTGATAAAATATTCCTACTCTGGCTTTCTTTTGACATTCATTTGCATCACAGATGTTCTCTATTCCCTCACTTTTGATCTGCAGGTATCTTTAGGTCTAAAGTCAGTCTCTTATAGGCAGCATATAGAGGGGTCTTGTTTGTTTGTTTTAACCACCCTGACACCCTATGTGTGATGGAGCATTTAATGACTTACATTTAAAGTAATCATTGATAGATATATATTTATTGCTATTTTATTACTTGTTTTGTGGTTGTTTCTGGAGCTTTTCTCTGATCCTTTCTTATCTTTCTTTCATGGTTTGCTGATTTTCTTTAGTAATATATTTAGATTTCTTTCTCTTTATTCTTTACATACTTAGTAGTTTTGATTTGTGGTTACCATTAGATGTATACAGCATCTTCTGCATATAGTATTCTATATGAAGCTGATTGTTAAGTTTCAATCCATTCTTTAAACGTCTCCTCCCCATGTTTTAGGTATATGGTGTCATAGTTTATATCCTTCTCTTTTGTGAGTTCTTTGACTGACTTCTTGTAGAAATATTCATTTTTACTGCTTTTGTGTCTCCTACCTTCATACTGTTACTTTTAGTCTTTCTTTTCCATTCACAGAGTTCCCTTTATTATTTCTTGCAGGACTGGTTTAATGGTCATGAACTTCTTTAATTTTTGTCTGTGAAACTATTTCTCCTTCTACTTTGAATGTTAGCCTTGCTAGATAGAGTACTTGGTTGCAGATTTTTCCTATTCAGCACCATGAAGACATCATTCCACTCCCTTCTGGCTTGGAGAATTTCTGCTGAAAAATCTGCTGATAGTGTTATGGGTTTTCCCTTATAAGTAACTGTCCTCTTCTGTTGCTTTTAAGATTTAAAAAAATTTATTTATTTATCAGAGATCACAAGTAGGCAGACAGGCAGAGAGAGAGAGAGGAGGAAGCAGGCTCCCTGCTGAGCAGAGAGCCCGATGCGGGGCTCGATTCCAGGATCCTGGGATCATGACCCGAGCTGAAGGCAGAGGCTTTAACCCACTGAACCACCCAGGCTCCCTGCTTTTAAGATTTTTATCACCATAGCTTATCACCATATTTTGCTAGTTTAATTCAAATATGTCTTGGTATAGATCTGCTTTTGTTGATTTTGATGGGGATTCTTTGTGCCTCCTGAATCTGGATATGTTTCCTTCCCCATATTAGGGAAGTTTTCAGCTATTATAAAATATAATATAAAATTTCTGCCCCCTTTTCTCTCTCTTCTTTGGACTCTCATAATATTAATGCTATTATGTCTGATGGGGTCACTTCTCATTTTGCATAATTCTTCTTTCTCTCTTTTCTCTCTTTTGTTCAGCTTCATTGTTTTTCATTACTTTGTCTTCTAGGTCACCACATTGTGCCTCTGCTTTTTCCAGCCTGTTGTTCATTGCATCAAGCATGTTTCTACTCTTATTTATTGCACTCTTCATCTCTGATTCTCTTCTAACACTTTCATCTCTTGTGTTATGGGTCTCACTGATGTTTTTTATTCTTTTCTCAAATCCAGTGAGTATCCTTTTGATCAATGCTTTAAATTCTCCATCATGTATGTTACTTGTATCTGTTTCACTTAGATCTCTGCTGTGGCCTTATCTTGTTCTTTCATTTGGGGTAATTCCTCTGTCTTCTCATTTTATCTAAATCTCTGTGTGTTTCTGCGTATTAGAAAAACCAGTTACATCTCCTGCTCCTGAACATTATGACCTTATGAAGAAGACTTCATGTAGTGCTCAGGGCCTGATTCTTCAGGAAATGTCTCCAGCATGTGCTGCGTGTGCTCTGGTTGCTCTGCCCTTCAAGCTATTCATCTGCAGAGGCCCTCCTTGCCTATTGTGGTCAGTGTTTGGTCCCTGGCCTGAATGTGGGTGAATTTTAACTAGGTGTGTTCTAGTCTACTTGTGAAATAAGACCTGTCACCACCTCTACCAAAACTGAGGCCCTGCAAAACTCTGGTTGGGAGATGTAGTGTGGGCATGGATTTGTGCTGGTTTTCCAGGGGAAAAGCCTGCCATGCCAGAACTGAGGTAAGCCTTATTTAAAAGAAGGTCATTTCCACCCAATCACCAAGGGGTGGGTCTTAGTGTAAACAAGTTAGGTCACCAGTATTGGTGTTATACTGCTTCCTGCAGGAGGTCCTGTGCTTATACTGAAGGGAGGGAAATGTCACTGGCCAGCTCCTTTTTTCCTGGAGAGGCCTCTCCATGAATACTGCCTTTCAGGGACATGCTCTGAGAAGGTAAATAATCTCCCTATTTTGTACCTCTGGTACTCTTCAGATCACTGTTTCCATGCTGAATGTCCTTGGGTTGTTCCCCTGCCTTCTCTCCAAGAGCAGTCCAGCCCTCTGACACTTAAAACTTTAGCCTTTAAGCCTCTTGGGTTGCAAGAACTCATGAAATTCAACCTCTCTAACTTTCAAAGCCAATAGCAACGGGGAAATGTTCCCCTTGTGCATTCCTGTGTGCTTCTTTCTTGCCCTTCTCTGCAACTATATTCCCTCCCCTCCACAGCAGCCAGGATCCATTTCTTCCCTAAACCACATCTCTATACTTCTTATCTTCGTCAATGTGGCCTTTTCACTACCCTCAGTTGTGCAGCATGTTCTGCCAGTCTTCAGATTGATTTCCGGGGTATTTAGGATTATTTGATAGTTATCTAGTTGTATTCATAGGATGAGGCAAACCTAGACCTCTTGATTTGCCACTATCTGGCCATCCCTTCATTCTGGAAGGATTGTTCTGCTAGATATAGAATTGTTGGGTTGATAGTTTTTATTTTAGAATTTCGTATCATCCTACTGTTTTTTTTTTTTTTTTTGGCCTCCTAGATTTCTGAGAAATCTCCTGATAATCTTACTAAGGATCCACTGTACTTAATTTATTTTTTATTTATTTATTTATTTATTTATTTATTTGACAGACAGAGATTACAAGTAGGCAAGAGAGGCAGGCAGGGAGAGAGAGGAGGAAGCAGGCTCTCCGCAGAGCAGAGAGCCCGATGTGGGGCTCGATCCCAGGACCCTGGGATCATGACCTGAGCCAAAAGCAGAGGCTTTAACCCACTGAGCCACCCAGGCGCCCCTCCACTATACTTTATGAGTAAGTTTTTTCTTGTTGCTTTCAAGAGTCTTTGTCTTTTGGCAGTTTTATTATAATGTGTCTTGATGTAAGTCTCTGGTTTTTCCTACTTTAAATTCATTGAGTTTACTGGATTTGTAGAGACATGTCTTTCCTCAAATTCTGGAAGTTTCAGTCACTGTTTCTTGGATCTCTCTGCTTCTTTCTCTACCTCTTCTCCCTCTAGAACTCCTACAATGTGTACATTGGTCTGCTTGGTTGTATTCTGTATTTATAATAATCATGATCAGTATTAAGAAACAATTTCTAATGCAAAGAATTCTCTAATAATGATATTACATTAGATGGACCAGTTATGACTAAGATTTCTTGATGTTTTAAGACATGATTTATGGATAAAGGAAAATAGGAACCAGTAGTATAGGTTTAACACAATTACCAAAAATATTAAGAACCATAAACATCTAAGAAATATAGCAAAATGAGGAGTTTCTACCGTGAAGGAACACCAACGACAGGTAATGTAGCTTAATTCAACTATGTGCCAACAACTCTGGAATATGTAAAGAACTATACAGCACAAGAACAAACACCTCTCCACTGCCTCCAGAGAGCTTACATTTTTATTATAGAGGTAAAAATAACCTGATAATTAAAGACCTAGAATATAAAAAAAGGAGAAAAAGTGTAGATATATGGTACAGAAAATAAATGCTCAGGAAAATGAATGCCCAAACTCATACTGAATGTCTCATCACATAGCAAGAAGCAAGTAAAAACAAGTGGGAATAGAAAGTAAATGTACAGGAAAGCAGGGAGAGGGGAATATTAAGGGAGTTCCTAGAAGAGACTTCTCTATTTCCTGTAAAATATAAGTTTAAAATAGGTAGATTGAGGAGATCTGTGAGGAATATAGGAAAGGCAGTTAGTCAGGAACACTTATGACTAATGAGGAGTGTTTAAAAAATATAAATTTGTATGACATCACCCCATCTAGTTACATAATTTATGTCCAGTAGTGCTTCCAAGGCTGTATATGAATAGAATAGAATGGAATAAATGGTTGGATTAACCCATGAACTGAAATGTATTGGGACAGATTGGGCAGGAAAGCAAGAGAGAAAAAGTAACCAAGTAAGCAAGAAAGGAAACAGGTGTGATCATTTAAACATTCTATAAAGGTCAGGCTCAGAAGTAAAGCCAGGAGACACTGAAACTGCAAGAGAAAGGAAGGTCAATAGACTGGAGGTCTTATCAAAGAAAAGCATAATGGAATGTAAGTTATATGGAAGTTGGGAAGAGAGGTTATGTTCAGACAGGTGGATATTAATGAACATTTATTGGTAAAAATGTGCTGGGTGATAATTAGAATTGGGTAAGATCTAGGTGGCTGAAACTGCAGAATAGGTAAAGATGACAATGAAGTTAGGGAGGTTAAATCTGTGAAACTAGACTATTGATGGCATAGAGAGAAAGAATATGAACTAGACAAGGTAAGAGAATGGCTATGAAGTCAACATTTAACATTCACAAATAGGGTCAAAGATGGAACAGTGGTGGATGGAGCCTCAAATTAGGAAGGGTGTTATATGAGTTAATGGGCTAAGGCTAGGGTTAGTATTAAGTGTAATAAAAAGTGTAATACCTATGTAGCTTTAGTCTCAAGCATATGATTAAACAAAAACTATGCCCTTGTGTTGGTGATTAGTTTTATAATTTTCAAAACATTTATGTGATTTAAGAGATTAAATGGGATTAAATTTTATGACAATAATAAAAATTAATTATCTAGGAGCGCCTAGGCGGTTCAGTCAGTTAAAAGTCTACCTTCTGCTCAGGTCATGATCTTGGGAGTCCCAAGACTGAGCCCTGCATCAGACTCCCAACTCAGCAGAGGGTCTGCTTCTCCCTCTGACCCTCCCCTCACTCATGCTCCTTCTCTCTCAAATAAATAAATAAAATCTTTTCTAAAACAACTGTCTAGGAGAAGAGTCTAAGATGGTGAAGGAGTAGGAGACCTTAGCTTCATCTGGTCCCACGAATTTAGCTA
This sequence comes from Mellivora capensis, assembly GCA_004024625.1. Classification (NCBI taxonomy): domain Eukaryota; kingdom Metazoa; phylum Chordata; class Mammalia; order Carnivora; family Mustelidae; genus Mellivora; species Mellivora capensis. The sequence goes on from PISX010014343.1 coordinate 45,801, forward strand.
GACCATTCTGACACTTGCAAACTCAATTGGAGATTGAAGAAAAGAATAGTTGCAACTCTACAAATAGAAAATTGACCACTTTCTGCAAGGTAGGATGTGCGGAGAAAGCAAATCTGAGGTGACATATGGGAAGAAAGACCACAGGAGAGGGAGCATTCCTAAGCCAGCTACTGGCTAGTGATATAGCAGTGCTTTTAGAAGTGTGCTCCAGTGAGGGACAATCCACCTGAAAGGCATGCGGGTGGCTAAGTGGGGGCAGAACCCTAGGTGGGATAGTGTAGTCTTGGGATTCCCCAGGATCACAGGAAGACTGCAGATGCCTGAGAGCAGCAGAGCTCCCAAGGCACTGGAGCAGGGAAGTTGGCTGCAATCAGCAAGCCCATGAGTGGGCTCTCAGATTGGGGTTGCCATGTGAACCATGGCATAATCAGGTGACTGTTCCCAAGCAGGGGCCCAGCCAAGTGGCTGGACTGGTGAGAATCCCCTTACTCCCCTAGGAGGAGTGGCGTGGGAGCATGCTGCAGGAGTCTTCAGGGTTTGGAGACTTGAAACGGGGTTGTGTGCCTGAGTTAGAAACACTCAGTCATAGGCTGGATGAGCATGGAGTGTGGCCGGAGACCAGGGAGACATGAGTGATTGACTATTTTTCCCTGAGGGAGCACTAAGGAGTAGGGCCCCAAGATTTTGGCCTTGGGCCTAGAGATTGGGAGGCCACCATTTTCATTCTCATCCTCTAAAGCTGTGGGGAAAGCCTTCAGGGAACAAAAGTCACAGAGAGCAAACTGGAGTAGCTTATTTATACTGGCCCCTCGGCAAAGGTGCTGCAATTCCAACTGGGGCCAAAAATATTGAAAATCAAAGCAACAGGTCCCTCCCTCAGAAGATCAGCAAGAACATTCAGCCAAGACCAAGTTTACTGAGCAATGAGAACTGCAAAACTCCAGTGTTAGGGGAGCACAGCACACAGAATTCATGGCTTTTCCCCAAAGATTCTTTAGTCTTTCAAGTTAATTTTTAAATTATTTTTCTTTCCTTTTTCTTTAACTAATTTCTTATTTTATCAACTCCTTTTTAAAATTTTTATTTTCATTTTTACAGTTACATTTTATCTCTTCGTTGTATATTTAATTTTATTTTTGTATATAAATGTTTTTCTTTCTTTATAATTTTGGGATGCGATTTCCTCTAACAGACTAAAATACACCCAAAATCTAATGTATGGTTCTGTTCTATTCATCTGTCTGATCATATTCTTTCTTTTTTTTTCCTTCTTCCTTTTTTTTTTCTTCTGGCTCTGTCAAGTCTTTTTTAATTTTCATCTTTACAGTTACATTCTATCCTTTCAAGGTATTTAATTTTATTTTTGTATATATATGTTTTTCTTTCCTTACAATTTTGAGATATTGTTTCTATTAACAAACTGACCAAAATACACTCAGGAAATAGGGTATTGCTCTTTTCTGTTCACCTGTTGATGTGCCTTCCTTTTTTTTGTTGTTGTTGTTGTTGTTTCTCTTTTGTTTTTTCTTGTCTTTTAATTTTCATTTTTTACAGTTACATTCTATCCTTTCATTGTATTTAATTTTATTTTTGTCCACATATAAGTTCTTTCTTTATAATTTTGTGGTCTAGATTTCTAACAGACCAAAATACATGTAGGATCCAGGGTATTGTTTTATTCTGTTCATCTGCCTGATTATACCTTTTTTTCTATCTTTTTAAATTGTTTTGAATCTTCAAGATTTTTTTCAGTTTCAGGTTTCTTCTGATTCATCTAGTGTACATTCATTTAGTGTACATCTGTGGGGTCGTTGTTGCCATTTTAGTATTTTGTTCACTTGTTCATCTATTTGTCTCTGGAAAGAATGACAAGACAGAAAAACTCACCTCAAAAAGGAAAACAAGGGCAGTACTGCTAGGGACCTAATCAGTATGGACACAAGTAAGATGTTGGAACTACAGTTCAAAATAATGATTATAAAGATACCAGCTGGATTTGACAAAAGCATAGAAGATATAAGAGAATGCCTTTCTGGAGAAATGAAAGAACTAAAATCTAACCAAGTCTAAACCAAAAAGGCTATTAATGAGATGCATAAAAAATGGAGGCTCTAACTGCTAGGATAAATGAGGAAGAAGAGAGAATTAAGGATATAGAAGACAAAACGATGGAGAATAAAGAAGCTGAGAAAAAGAAAGATAAACAACTACTGGATCACCAGGTGAGAATTCGAGAGATAAGTGATACCATAAAGTGAAACAATATTAGAATAATTGGGATTCCAGAATAGGAAAAAGAGAGGGGTGCAGAAGGTATATTGGAACAAATTATAGCAGAGAATTTCCCTAATCTGGGAAAGGAAACAGGTATCCAAGTCCAGGATGCACAGAGAATCGCCCTCAAAAATCAGTAAAAATAGGCCAACACCACGACATAGGATAGTGAAACTTCCAAATCTCAGAGACAAAGAGAAATTCTGAAAGCAGCTTGGGACAAGAGGTCCATAACCCACAAGGGTAAAAACATTAGATTGGCAGAAGACCTATCTACAGATATCTAGCAGGCCAGAAAGAACTGGCATGATATATTCGGGATGCTGAGTGAGAAAAATATGCAGCCTTATTTTTCATTCAAAATAGGCATGATAAAAAGCTTCCAGGACAAACAGAAACTAAAAGAATGTTATCACCAAACAAGTCCTATAAGAAATATTTAAAAGGATCCTTTAAGCAAAGTGAGAGCCCAAAGGTAACAAGGACCAGAAAGGAACAGAGACTATAAAGCAAACACACGTAGTAACAGTCAAGTTACAGGTAATACAATGGCACTAAATTCACATCTTTCGATAGTTACTTTGAATGGAAATGGGCTAAATGCCCCAATCAAAAGACACAGGGTATCAGACTGGATAAATAAGCAAATCCCATTGATAAGCTGTCTGCAAGAGACTCATTTTAGACCCCAAAACACCTCCAGATTTAAAGTGAAGGGATGGAAAACCATTTATCATGCTAATGGACATCAAAAGAAAGCTAGGATGTCAATCCTTTTATTAGGCAAATTATAATTTAAACCAGACTGTAATAAGAGATGAGAAAGGACACTATATCCATAATTAAAGGGTCTCTCTAACAAGAAGATCTAACAATTATAAATATTTATGCCCCTAACATGGGAACAGCCAATTATATAATCGAATTAATAACAAAATTCAAGAAATATATCGATAATAATACTAGGGGACTTTAACACCCTACTCACTGCAATGGACAGTTCATCTAAGCAGAAGATCAACAAGGAAACAAAGGCTTTGAATAACACACTGGACCAGATGGACTTCACAGGTATATTCAGAACATTCCATCCGAAAGCAACAGAATACACATTCTTCTCGAGTGCACATAAAATATTCTCCAGAATAGATCACATCCTGGGTCACAAATCAGGTCTCAACTGGTACCAAAAAACTGCGATCATTCCCTGCATATTTTTGGACCATAATGCTTTGAAACTTAAACTCAATCACAGAAGGAAAGTTGGAAAGAACTCAAATACATGGAGGCTAAAGAGCATCCTACTAAAGAATGAATGGGTCAACCAGGAAATTAAAGAAGAATTTTAAAAATTCATGGAAACAAATGAAAATGAAAATACACTGTTCAAAATCTTTGGGATACAGCAAAGGCAGTCCTTTGAGGTAAGTATATAGCAATACAAGCCTTTATCAAGAAACAAGAGAAAGGTCTCAAATACACAACTTAACCTTACACCTACAGGAGCTGGAGAAAGAACAGCAAAGAAAGCCTAAACCCAGTAGGAGAAGAGAAATAATAAAGATCAGAGCAGAAATCAATGAAACAGAAATTTTAAAAAAACACAGTAGAATAGATCAATGAAACTAGGAGCTGATTCTTTGAAAGAATTAATAAGATTGATAAACTCCTGGCCAGACTTTTTCAAAAAGAAAAGAGAAAGGACACAAATTAATAAAATCATGAATGAAAGAGAGATCAAAACCAAACCAAAGAAATACAATTATAAGAACATATTACGAACAACTATATGCCAGCAAATTAGATAATCAAGAAGAAAGGTATACATTCCTAGAGACATATAAACTACCAAAACTGAACCAAGAAGAAACAGAAAACCTGAACAAACCCATAACCAGTAAGGAAATTGAAGCAGTCATCAAAAATCTCCCAATAAACAAGAGTCCAGGGCTGGACGGCTTCCCAGGGGATTTCTTCCAAACATTTAAAGAGGAATTAATACCTATTCTTCTGAAGCTGTTTCAAAAAACAGAAATGGAAGAAAAATTCCAAACTTGTTCTATAAGGCCAGCATTATCCTGATCCCAAAACCAGAAAAAGGCCCCACCAAAAAGGAGAATTACAGACCAATATCCCTGATGAACATGGATGCAAAGATTCTCACCAAAATACTAGCCAATAAGATCCAACAGTACATTAAAAGGATTATTTGCCATCACCAAGTGGGATTTATTCCTGAGCTGCAAGGGTGGTTCAATAGCCACAAATCAATCAATGTGATACACTACATAAATAAAAGAAAGGACAAGAACCATATGATCTTCTCAGTTGATGCAGAAAAAGCATTTGACAAAATACAGCATTCTTTCTTGATTAAAACTCTACACAATGTAGGGATAGAGGGAACATACCTCAATATCAAAATCATATCATATATGAAGAGCCCACAGCTCATTCTCATTGGGGAAAAAACTGAGAGCTTTTCCCCTACGGTCAGGAAATCGGCAGGGATGTTCACTATCACCACTGCTGTTCAACACAGTATCAGAAGTCCTAGCCTCAGCAACCAGACAACAAAAAGAAATAAAAGGCATCTGAATCAGCAAAGTAGTAGTCAAACTCTCACTCTTTGCAGATGACATGATACTCTACGTGGAAGACCCAAAAGACTCCACCCCAAAACTGCTAGAACTCATACAGGAATTCAGCAAAGTAGCAGGATATAAAAATCAATGCACAGGAATCAGGTGCATTTCTATACACTAACAATGAGAGAGAAGAAAGAAAATTTAAGGAGTCAATCCCATTTACAATTGCCCCCAGAACTAAAAGATATGTAAGAATAAACCTAACCAAGGAGACAAAGGACCTGTACTCAGAAAACTATAGAACACTCATGAAAGAAATTGAGGAAACACAAAGAAATGGAAAAATGTTCCATGTTCATGAATGGGAAGAACAAATACTGTTAAAATGTTTATGATACCTAGAGCAATCTACATATTCAGTGAAATCCCTATCAAAATACCATCAACTTTTTTTTCACAGAGCTGGAACAAATAATCCTAAAATTTGTATGGAACCAGAAAAGACCTCAAATAGCCAGAGGAATGTGGAAAAAGAAAACCAAAGCTGGAGGCATCACAATGCCAGATTTCAAGCTCTATTACAAAGCTGTAGTCATCAAGAAAATATGGTACTGGCATAAAAACAGACACATAGATCAACAGAACAGAATGGAGAGCCCAGAAACAGACCCTCAACTCTATCTTTGACAAAGCAGGAAACTAATCTTCAACAAAGCAGGAAAGAATGTCCAATGGAAAAGACAGTCTCTTCAACAAATGGTGTTGGGAAAATTGGACAGCCACATGCAGAAGAATGAAACCGGACCATTTCCTTAAACCACACACAAAAATAGACTCAAAATGGAAAAAGACCTAAACGTGAGATAGGAATCCATCAAATTCCTAGAGGAGAACACAAGAAGAACCTCTCTGACCTGGGCTGCAGCAATTTCTTGCTAGACACGTCTCCAAAGACCAAAGAAACAAAAAACAAACATGAACTATTGGGACTTCATCAGGATAAAAAACTTTTGCACAGCAAAGGAAACGGTCAACAAAACTAAAAGGCAACCTGTGGAATGGGAGAAGATATTTGCAAATGACATATCAGATAAAGGGCTAGTATACATAATCTATAAAGAACTTCTCAAACTCAACACCCAAAAAATAAAAACCCAGTCAAGAAATAGGCAGAAAACATGAACAGACATTTCTTCAAAAAAGACATTCAAATGACTAACAGACACATGAAAAATGCTCTACATCACCTGGATCAGGAAAATAGAAATTAAAACCACAATGAGATCCCACCTCACACCAGTAAGAATGGCTAAATTAACAAGACAGGGAATAACAGATATTGGGGAGGATGTGGAGAAAGGGGAGCCCTCTTACACAGTTGGTGGGAATGCTGGTGCAACCATTCTGGAAAACAGTATGGAGGTTCCTCAAAAAGTTGAAAACAGAGCTACCCTATGATCTTTCAATTGCACTACTGGTATTTACCTCAAAGATACAAATGCAGTGATCCAAAGGGGCACCTGCACCCCAATGTTCATAGCAGCAATGTCCACAAGAGCCAAACTATGAGAAGAGCCCAGGTGTCCATTGACAGATGAATGGATAAAGAAGGTGTGGCATATATATACATATATATATATATATATATATCAGTCATCAAAAAAATCAGATCATGACATTTACAACAACATGGATAGAACTGGAATTTATCATGCTAAGTGAAATAAGCCAATCAGAGAAAAACAATTATCATATGATCTCACTGGTATGAGGAATTTAAGAAACAAAACAGACACCAAAGGCAAAGGAAACAAAAGCAAAAATGAACTTTTGGGACTTCATCAAGATCAAAGCTTCTGCACAGCAAAGGAGACAGTCAACAAAACAAAGAGGCAACCCACGGAATGGGAGAAGATATTTGCAAATGACAGTACAGACAAAAGGTTGATATCCAAGATCTATAAAGAACTTCTCAAACTCAAGACATGCAAAACAGATAATCATATCAAAAAATGGGCAGAAGATATGAACAGACACTTCTCCAATGAAGACATACAAATGGCTATCAGACACATAAAAAAATGTTCATCATCACTAGCCATCAGGGAGATACAAATTAAAACCACATTGAGATACCACCTCACACCAGTTAGAATGGCCAAAATCAGCAAGGCAGGAAACAACGTGTGTTGGAGAGGATATGGAGAAAGGCGAACCCTCTTCCACTGTTGATGGGACGCAAGTTGGTGCAGCCACTCTGGAGAACAGTGTGGAGGTTCCTCAAGAAGTTAAAAATAGGGACTCCTAGGTGGCTCAGTTGGTTAAGCGGCTGCCTTCGGCTCAGGTCATGATCCCAGTGTCCTGGGATCGAGTCCCACATCGGGCTTTCTGTTCAGGAGGGAGCCTGCTTCCCCCTCTCTCTCTGCCTGCTTCTCTGCATACTTGTGATCTCTGTCAAATAAATAAATAAAATCTTAAAAAAAAAAAAAGTTAAAAATAGAGCTTCCCTATGACCCTGCAATTGCGCTACTGGGTATTTACCCCAAAGATACAGATGTGGTGAAAAGAAGGGCCATCTGTACCCCAATGTTTATAGCAGCAATGGCCACGGTCGCCAAACTGTGGAAAGAACCAAGATGCCCTTCAACAGACGAATGGATAAAGAAGATGTGGTCCATATACA
>PISX010014344.1:0-53352 GCA_004024625.1 Mellivora capensis
TTTTTTTACTTCTTCTTTGATTTCCTGGTTAGCCCATTCATTGTTTAATAGCATGCTATTTAACCTTCATGTTTTTGTGTTCTTTCCAGATTTTTTCCTTGTGGTTGATTTCTAGTTTCAGTGTTGTGGTTAGGAAAGATGCATGATATGATTTCAGTCTTTTTTAATTTGTTGAGATTTGTATTATGACCTACTGCTATGATCTATTCTGGGAAGTGTTCCATGTGCACCTGAAAAGAATATGTGATCCACTGTTTTAGGATGGAATGTTCTGAATGTATGTGTTAGATCCATTTGGTCCAATGAGTCATTCAAAGCTACTATTTTCCTGTTGATTTTCTGTTTGGATGATCTCTCCATTGATGGAAGTAGGGTGTTAAAGACACTTACCATTACCATATTACTACTGATTTCTTCTTTCATATTTGCTAATATCTGCTTTATGTATTTGGATGCTCCCATGTTGGGTGTGGAAATATTTACGATTGTTATAAATTCTTATTGGATTCCTCCTTTCATCACTGTGTAGTGTCCTTCATCTCGTTACAATCTTTGTTTTAAACTCTTTGTCCAACTCTAGCATTGATACCCCAGCTTTCTTTTCACTTCCATTTGCATGATAAATGTTTTACCATACTTTCACTTTCAATCTGCATGTGTCTTTAGTTTGAAAGGAATCTCCTGTAGGCAGCATATAGATTGGTCTTGCATTTTTATCCATTCTGTTGCCCCGTGTTTTTTGATTAAAGCCTTTAGCCCACTTAGTAATTCAAAGTAATTACTGATAGGTATATATTTATCATCACTTTGTTACTTGCTTTATAGTTGTTTTTGCAGTTCTTTCTGTTTCACTCATTTCTTGTTCTCTTCTGTCAGTTTGCTGACTTTCTTTAGTGATAAACTTGGACTCCTTGTTCTTTGTTTTTCACATATTTATTGGTTTTGATGTATGGTTAGCATATGGTTTGTACATAGCATCTTCTTCAAGCAGCAGTCTAAATGAAGTTGATGGTTGCTTAAGTCCAAACCCATGCTTTACCCCTCCCCCGACCCATTTTGGGTACATGGAATCATACTTTACATCCATTTATTTTGTGAATCCCTTGACTGATTTTTATAGACATACTTAATTTTAATGCTTTGTGCTTCCTATTTTTCTTATTCCTGTTTATAGTCTTTCCATTCCACTCAAAGTTAACTTTGAGTGAACTTTTCTTGTAAGGCTGGTTTCATGTTATTTAATTCTTCTAACTTTTGTTTGCCTGGAAAATTTCATTTATCCTTCTATTATTAAATGTTATATATTTATATCACCTTCTATGCCGAATGGTAGTCTTGATGGATAGAGTATTCCTGGTTGCAGGATTTTTTCTTCAGCACTTTGAATACATCATGCCACTCTCTTCTGGCTTGCAAAGTTTCTGCTGAAAAACGAGCTGATAACATTATGAGGTTTTCCTTGTGTGTACCTGTTTTCTTTTCTCTTTTTGCTTTTAAAATTCTTTATCACTACTTTTTGCTATTTTAATTACTCCAGTAATTATGAAGTCTTGGTGTGGGCCTACTTGGATTGATTTTGTTGGGGGATTTTTATGTTTCCTAAATCAGGATATCTTTTCCTTCTCCAGATTTGGGAATTTTTTAGCTATTATTTCTTTAAATACATTTTCTGCCCCTTCTTCTCCTTCTGGGATCCCTAACATGTAAATGTTATTATGCTTGACGGTTTTGTTGAGTTCCCTTAGTCTATTGTCATTTAAAATCATTATTCTTTCTTCTCTGTCCATTTTAGCTTGACGGCTTTCCCTTGCTCTGTCCTCCAGGTTACCAATCCACTTTTTTTCTTCCTCTAGTTTGCTACCCATTTCTTATGCTTTTTAAATTTCAGTTATTGAGCTCTTTATTTCTGACAGGGTCTTTACGTTTTCTCTCTCTTTGTTGAGGGTCTCACTGAGTCCTCTATTATTTTCTCAAGTCTAGTGAATATCTTTATGATCATTACTTTAAATTCTCTATAAGGCATATTATTTATCTCCATTTTGTTTAGTTCTCTTGCTGTGATTTTGTCCTATTCTTTCATTTGTGACATACTCTTCTGTCTCTTCATTTTATCTATCTCTCTGTGTCTGTTTCTATGTGTTAGGAAAGTCATCTATATCTTCTGCTCTTGAAAGTAGTGACCTTATGAAGAAGGGATCCTATAGTGCCCTACAGTACAGTGTCCTATGTTCAACAGAACCTGGCATTTGAAGGGTGTTTCCTATGTGTGTTGTGTGGGTCCTACTACTGTGGCTCAGCCATATTCGCCTTCAGTCTAGTCATCTACAATGACTATTTGCCTGTTGTTGGCAGGATGTGGATCCTGTATTGTTAACTGACTAATCTGTGACTGCATTGGGCTTAAGTTGGGTCAGACCAGGAGTTTGCCAGAGCTAGGATGGCATTGAACTGCAGGGCACTCTCCATGTTCTGTTTCCTGAGAAGTTTTCACTGGTGGTTGGGGCCCACAGTCAGACCAGGTGTCTGCTCCCAGCCCACTGCTGGAGCTATATTCAGACTGGTGTATATAGTTCTCTTCTCTTCTCCCCAGGACAGGAGTCACTTTGGAGTGATGTTGACTTCTGTCGAGGCTGCTTACACACTGCTGTGCTTGTGGTGCTGCTTTGGGTGGACTTCTGCCACAGCCAAGTTGGAGGGTGCAAGTCCATAGGAGAATGCACAGGGGCAGCATTAGTAAGGTTTGTGCTGTCAGCTGTGGGAGGAGACCCAGTGCTGCTTTGGGTAGCTGTCAAGAGTGGGGTGGAGTGGGTGGGTCCGGGGTGGGCTGTGCTGTTAGCAAAAAATGTTGACTGTTTCTGTTGCACTGGTTCCTGCAGGTATCTGTGTATCTAGGCTGGGGATGGGCAGGGAAATGGTCCCCACCAGCTCTTCTTTTATTAGAGAAGTCTCCCAGAGAACCTTGCCCCTCCAGTGCATGTTCTAAGATTAGTCAAGAAATCTCCCCATGTACCCCAGACATTTTTAAAATTTCTGCTTTTAAGCTGTATTTTGGTAGGGCTGTTTGTTATGCTGTTTCTTGAAGGCCAGGGATTCAGTCTTCTATCACCCTCTGGCTCTCCCACAGTAGAGCTACTGATTTTTAAAGTTCCAGCTGTTAAGTCCCTCTAATTATAAAAACTCATGATGTTAAGGCCTTCTAGTTTTCAGACCTGAATATTATGGGTATTTGTCTTCCAAGCAAGGGGACCCTATGTCTCTTCTGTGTTTGCAGTGGCCCTCCCTCCTGCAAATAATCTCAGGGGTCAGCTTGGTTCCCAAGCATGTCTCCACCCTTCCTACCATTTTTGATGTGACCTTTTCTCTATGTTTAGTTGTGAAGAGTCTATTCTTTGGGCTGTTTTCCAGATTATTTACACTGAAGTGGAGGCTATCTAGGTATATTCATAGGACCTAAACTCACAGATGAGTTTAGGATCCTCCTACTCTGCCATATTCTTCAGAAATCTACATTTAAAATTGTAATCTGTGTTTTTAACAAGCACAGAAGGTGATTCTTTTTTTTTAAGATTTTATTTATTTATTTGTCAGAGAGAGAGAGGGAGAATGGGCAAGCACAGGCAGACAGAGTGGCAGGCAGAGGCAGAGGGAGAAGCAGGCTCCCCGCCGAGCAAGGAGCCCGATGTGGGACTCGATCCCAGGACGCTGGGATCATGACCTGAGGCAAAGGCAGCCGCTTAAACAACTGAGCCACCCAGGCATCCCTCAGGAGGTGATTCTTAAGCAAGAGTGCTATAGACCACACTTTGACAAACACTGAGAAAGTCTGAAATGCTAAGGTCCCACAACCCATTCTTTGTGATTTCTCTAAGTCCTGTTCCTTGTGTCCTCTGTGGTAGCCAGAGTTCTAATTCCCCCATTCCACTCTGATTCCTGACCCCTGGCGTATACACATCTTCTATGTGATCAATCAAACACTAACTAATGTAGCTCCTGCTGTGAGGGATTTTGTGGGTGTAATTAAGATCTCAAATCAGTTGACCTTAAAATAGGGAGATGATCTGGTAGGTTGACCCAATCACAGGAGTCCTTTACAAGCAGAGAATTTTATCCAGTGGATCGCAGACTAGGAAATCAGAGGCATACACTTTCTTTCCTGAAAGCAAGCAACATTGTAACTATGAACAGCCACATGGCAAGAACTTGAGGTTGGCCACTAATTTCTTCTGAGAGTGGTCTCTGGCCAATAGCTGGGGAAAAAACAGGGACCCTTGGTCTTACAGCTGCAAGGAGATGAATTCTACCAACAACCAGTGAACTTGAAAGAAGAGCCTAAGCCTCAGGTAGAACTGTATTGTGATTAACACCTTGATTTCAGCCTCTGAACAAAGAATGCAGCCATGCTGTGCCCAGACTTGAGATCTACAGAAAACTGTGACCGAATTAATGTATGTTGTTTAAGGGCACTAAGTTTGTGTTTGTTATGAAGCTATAGAAAATTAATATAATGTCCAGGATATTCTTTCCACTATTAAGGATCCTCTTTCCACTGATCTCCATAGACCTCCCTCTGCTCACATGGCTCAATGATCTTTTAAGACTTAATTCAAGAATTATGTCTTCTAAGATTTCCTTGATTTAGTCCCATATTTTTCTTTTACAGTGTGATATGTGTATGTCTATTGTTTCATTGATGATACATTACTTTTAATAATGTATTTGTATGCATGTTTCTCCTGCAAGTGTGTAAACTCCCTGGGAAGAGAAACTATGTTCTATTTATCTTTGTATCCTTAGTCCCAAGCACAATGAATACCACATTCTAAGCAGTGAATAGATACTTGTTTGCTTGTTTGCTTTCTTGCTGAATGAATGAATGAAAGCTAAGAGAAAATAAATAAAACTCGGGTTTCTGACTGGATAATGGAAGAACTGTAATTCCATTGACTAAATCTTCATGGGGTGACCATGTAATTTCATGTCCAAATTGGGGCATTTTTGAGTGAAAAGATGTACAATAATACTCAAAGATGAATAAGACTCTTCTTGGTGAACTGGGAGGTACATTCTAGCTTCTCCTGAATATAGAGAGACTACAAAAAGCCCCATTATTGTACAAAAGTTTATCTCCTTCAACTTAGCAAGGCACCAGTTTTAAAAACTCTTGGTGTATTTACATTGAGGATACATGTATTCCCCACCCTTCAAAAGTATACCTTTATCACTTCCTTTTTACAAAAGACCTGCCTACATTAGTATCCCTTTTTGTTAACTGAAAGAAACCTGAGGAATATTTTCACTTTTATGGAAAAAGGAAAAAGAAAATAGCGCTCAACAAGGTTATGTAGGCAGTGTGCATCCTGGGCAGTAAGAGCGGACTCACCAAGCTCCTTCCCCAGGAACTACATTCAGTGTCTCAGAATCCAGCCTCCATGATTTTGAATTGTGTCTATGAGCCTCTGTGCTCTATCTGGTTTGCTCTGGGATCCATTAGCAGGATGTGGTCTAAGGTATCAGAAAAGCCTAAGAATAGTTATTTTGGAGTCTGGGAATGCTCAATGGTTTTTCCATATAAATTAATGGGAATTGATGGTAAATTGGGAATTAATGGGAATTAATGGTAAATTGAATTGGATTAATGGGATGGTAAATTGGGAATTAATGGGAATTAATGGTAAATTGAAATGGTGTAAAATTTTTCATTTTACACCATTTCAATTTACAAAAGTTTTAATAGAAATGCCCTACTTTCAGAGAGTGAGAGAGCCTATGACGTATTTCTTCACTAATTCCTTTGTCTCCCATGTATCCCACTTAGAACAGGGTTTCTCTTTAATTTCTTGTTTCTTGGGACTGCCTAAAGAACTATTTTCTTCACCTTATTCTCCACGTTAGGGTGTTTGTTTGTTTTGAGAGAGTAAGAGAGCAAGCATGGAGGGGAATGGCAGAGAGAAAGAGAGAATCTTAAGTAGACCACTCCCAGAAGAGAGCCTGACACAGGGTTTGAGCTCATCATCCTGACATCAAGAGTCAGATGCTCAACTAACTAAGCCACCCAGGTGCCCCTCCAAAGTAGTTCTAGTATCGAACACCTACAAGGTAGACATTTTATAATCATGGAGAAAATGCATCTCTCAGTCAAAGAGTAAAATAGAGTAGTTCTTGCCACACTGTGAAGTATCAGAGAATGTGGTGCAGAAAGGTGCTAAAACTAGGAGGAAATTTTCTTTTGTAATTCAAAAATGACTACTTCAACCTTCATGGTGTATTAAGCAGCATAATTTTCATTTAAATGGGAGACTGTTTATAACAGTAACAATGACAGCTGTAGTTTACTGAGCCCTTAGTGTGTCAGATAATTACTAAACAATACACATATAGTAGTTCTCTTTGTATCTGTTCTATTGCTTCCTAAAGTCTTCTACATGTTTGAAATAACTCATAATGAAAATGTGTTTCATTTTAAAGCAACATTATGAATTAGTTATATGTAATGTTGAAGATATGAACATTCTTTCTACAATTACATATATTACCTTATTTAACCTTGTGAGAATACTGAAGAATCATAGTTTTGTCACTGATTCATCTTGTAACTTTGAGAGAGTTCTTTAATCCCTTTTAATTTCAGTTTTCTAACCCTAAAATGGGAAAAATGAAAGGCCTTTCCTTAGAGAGCAATCATTTACATTAAAGAAATAAGTATAAACCACTTCAATAAGCAGTTTTTGTATTATTATAACATCTCATGTTTTAGAAGAGGCTATTAAAACTTACAAAGATGAAGTAGAGGTGGGTGTGAAGCCTTGAAGTCTCAATCTTAGTACAATGCATCATGGCTATCTCCTTACACAGTGATAAATTCACTTTTGTGGTATTAGTAGATTGGTATTAGTAGATTATGCTTTCAAAGGTGACCACAAAAATGACTTTAATTCCATAACCTCTTTTGAAATGTGACTTTACCCTTCTCCCAAAACATACAGTTTATTTCTCTACCCCCTTGAATCCTAGTGGGCTCTGTGGCTGCTTTGCCTGATAGAATATGGCTGAAGTGATGCTTTGTCAGCTTTGGGTGTAACCCATAATGGCCTGGCAGCTTCTCCTTTTTGTTTCTTGGCACTCTTGCTCCTGGGATGTTCCCTCTTTGAACCAGTAGCCATGTAATAAGAAGGCCAAATCTAATGAGAAGACATGTGTAAGTGCTTTGGTTGTTAGCCAGCTGAACTACCAGCCAAGAGCCAGCATCAATTGCCAGCTATGTGAGTGTCCACTTTGGACATTTCCATCAATTTAGCCCCCAGATACCTGTAGCCCAATATAACACCACATGAAAAGAAAAGCCAGCCGACTCATAGAATTGCAAGAAATAATAAAAAACATATTTTCTTACTGAATTTTGGGGTGGTCATTTCTGAAGCAATAGATAGCTAACAGTTACTATGTGTCTACATTGTTAAAACAGAATTTCAGGGCAGGACCAGGATCCTATCCATAAGTTAAAGCACTGTTTTTCTAGGTAAGTGTTTTCTAGATTCTAAACAACTGACATGTAAATCAGTTTTAGATAGTGTATTTGTAAGAGTGGAACCACATATATCAAAATTTGTCCAGGACGTGGTAGAATACCTGATTTTTGTGCACAGAGCTCACTAGGAGAAAAGTTAAGAGTATGAATTAGACATGTTGTTACTGAAATTCAATGTTATCCTGTTTTTCTCTGTGTTGACCCTCTTCCTCTCTTCCCTTACTCAATGTTTTGAATGTCTTCCATCTAACTATGCCTCTCCAACCAGAATTGATCTTAGTTCCAAACTCCAGATTTTTCCTTCTTCCTTCAGATACACTAAAGCCTTTTTTTCAGTGAACTTGAACTACTCTGCTAAAGGATGAATAATGAAATGTTACTGAGATTAACATCATATATATGTAACTCCCTTCAGAGATGTGTGTGTTTCAATGACTATCACAAACTCAATTCAAAGTAATGAATGCCTAATGGTGAGGGTGAATGTAATATTTTTTAGGTTGAAGGCTTGATAAAATCATTATCTGGGTCATTTATGCAGGTGCTAGGAAGGCCTGTAAGACAAATCAATATAATATGAATATATACACTTAAAACAAAGTAATTTTAGAAAAATAATTAATCCATGTGATAATGTCTTAATGTCAATTGTAAACATTTCTTTTTCCTTTGAACTAGTAGACTTTAGTTCATTCAGTTATACACATGCATAAATTAGGCATATGCACTTGAGTTTCTACAAGGATGTGCACATTTCACAGGGTCTATTTCTTGGCAGAGACCCAGCTTCACACACTGTTTTACATAATGTAGTTTGAATTAAAACAGGATCTGAAGCCAAACACTAACTTTCCTCTATAAAAGAGTATAAATGACTTCCGGATGAATATATGTTAGGGGCTGTCTTCTGTCCTTGACTGCTAACTCTCTGTTAAACAACTCTTTTATAAATGTGGCTACTCATGTCCTCAATGGCAAATTGCCATGCATTATCAAATTCATTAATTAGGACTCTATTTGTTGTTCTATTCTGAAAATTAATCACTTATTACCTTAAATTAAACATTCTGTCTGCTTCAGAACTCTGTTTCTCTAAAGATATTAACTAAGGAAGTCCTGTGGAAAAATGAAAATATCTCAATTTTGCATACATTTGTGAAATTCCAAAACATTATTTCTTGCATAATGACTATCATCAACTAAGGAGCCTGCTGCTTAGAGTTAAAAGATGATTTATAGCTGACAAACAGCAAGTATTATCCCAGTTAAGGACTTGGTTAGGAGCAATTACTCTGTGGACATTAATCCATTTTTAGAGTTTGAGTATTTGAATATATGCTAGGCTTACAATAAATATCATAGGTGCATCTCTGGATAATTAACCATCTAATAAAACTTGATATAAAAAAGAGCTATTGTTACAAGCAAAGTCTTCATAATTTAGATGATATTATTTGGGAATTCCAAGGACCCTCCACATGTCCAGTCTGATGACAGTCTAATTTATTCTCAATACTTTCAATTGCTTAAAAACAGAAAATAATTTCTACCAATTACTGTATTTTGTTTCTCTGTGGATATTTCTAAAAGTTTAACTGGAGTCACCCACTTTATGATTTCTTAGGACATTTAAAAAGATGACTATATCATTAATCAAATATGTAATCTCAAGAACTTAGTTTTTAAAGGAACAATTTTATCTCAAATTTGCAGGTTCTTTGGTTTTCATGACATAAATATGAATGCATTGTTCACAGTGTACAGTGCCAATAAACTAATCTCAAAGGATGATAAGAACTAGAATGATACTCCCTAATATTTTCTATACAAATATTTATACTTGGAAACTATTGTTTCATTCCCTAGCAATTAACTCTCCTAATGGGAGTCCAGGGTTGTCAGATTAGATCAGCAGCTTGCCAGGAGAATGTGGGCCACAATCCTTTGCAGTTCCACTGACTCTCAACTCAATAGCTTTTAATTCAGCACAATATTCATGGGTTCATTATATTCCTTCAATTAGAAGTATGGCAGGCTTCTTTGTTATGGGACTTAAAAGTTCCTATTTTTTTCTAGGTTTAAATCACCATAACCATTTGTTACCTATCATTTCTCCACTTTCACTATTCCTCTATGCTAATTCAGTTTTCCAAGGACTGTTACACACCCTTGAGTATTTTTATGAGAGTCAGTCAGTTTATAATATACTTTGAGTGCTTACAAATCTTAAAATGTCCTAGTAATATTTCAAATGTCTCATCCTTTTTTTTTTTAAAGATTTTATTTGTTTATTTGATAGACAAGTAGGCAGGGAGGCAGGCAGAGAGAGAGGAGGAAGCAGGCTCACCGCTGAGCAGAGAGCCCCATGCGGGGCTCAATCCCAGGACTCTGGGATCATGACCTGAGCCAAAGGCAGAGGCTTTAACCCACTGAGTCACCCAGGCACCCCATATGTCTCATCCTTTTTACCACAATCAGAATTATAAACATGTCTTAGATAACATTTCATGTATTTTCTTCACTTACTTACAAGTAAACCAAATGAAATTCCTTCATAAAATGGGATGAAGGCACTCCTACATTTCAGTGTCCTGTACTTTAAGCAGACTTTTAAAAAATAAATTATTGGAGTGCCTGGGAGGTTCAGTAAGTTAAGCATCTGTCTTTGGCTTAGGTCATAATCCCAGGGTCCTGGGATTGAGCCTCACATTGAACCCCCCTGTTCAGCCCGGAGCCTGCTTCTCCCTCTTCATCTGCCTTTCCTTGCTTGTACTCTCTCTGTCTCTCTCAAATAAATAAAATTTTAAAAGAATAATAAAAAGAAATTATATTGGATTTTTTTAGTCATATTTAATTCATATAAAGATGTTTTTTAAGTTTATAAAAGCCAAGTTTGACATTTTGAATTCTAAATTTGGTTGTAAACTATATAATGTACCATCTATTCAATACTTAATATTTAGCTCTAAAATGAAAATTTCTGTGAATTATTTGGACATTTATTCCAAAATATAGAGACAGTTTTGGCTCTGAGTTAACAGATTCTTATGTTCAGTCATGGAACCTAAAAAGTCATTTTCCCTCTGACTTTACTAATTGATAACTATTTATACTTTATTATAATCTTCACCAATTTTTACAGGCAAATGACATGGTCTGTGTTGGCAGTTTAGTAAGCCATGTTTTGATTACAAGCTAGTTGAATCATTTTCCTGAGTTAATTGAACACTTGTACTTCTTTCAGTAGATTCTGCATTTTTTTCCTCTTTGTCCACTTGTGCATTGTGGTGTTCATATATTGATTTGAGGAACTTATCATTTATACGGATGGCAACTGTTAGGGAATGAATTTTGTCTCCCCTAATTATATATTGAAGACCTAGCCTCCAGCGTGACTGTTTTTGGAGAGAGGGCCTAAAGAAGTAATTAAGGTTACATGAGGTCAGAAGGTGGGGGCCTTAATCCAGGAGGACTGGTATCCTTACAGGAAGGAAAGATACTAGGAATGCATTGCACAGAGAACAGGCCGTAGGAGGACACAGTGACAAGGCGGCAACCACAAGCAAAAGAGAGAGAAACCAAAACTGCCGCCATCTTGATCTTGGACTTCCAGTCTCAAGGACTGTGAGAAAATAAATATCTGTTTTTTAAGCAATGTAGTCTGTGCTATTTTGTTACATCAGCCTGAAGAATAACTAATACAGTAACTAATAAATTATCTACTACTGTATTACAAACCCTTTTATTTTCTGCTTTCTTCAGGGTATTTAAATTTTTTAAGATAATTTCTTAAAGTTTTTTTTTTAAGTACTCAAATCTATCAATATTTCTTCAAGGTTTTATTTTTGGATTTATACTTAGATTTCTTAAGTTTAAGATAATATCAACATTCATTTGGTTTTCCCAACACTTTTGTGATTTGGTCTTAACCATTGAAGTTGAAGTTAGATTTAAATCTTCATGCACTTATAATTTATTTTGCTGTATGATACAAGAAGATACTTTATTTCTTTCCTAAAAATGAGTTAATTATTCCAACACTATTAATGAAATAATTCGTTTTCTTGTTACTGACCTGAAGTGCTCATTTCTTGTACATACTAAATTACTTAAAACACTTTAGTGACTATGTCCATTGACCTGTGTTGATGTCAGCATCACAGTTACATCCTGTGGCCCCTGAAATATCATAGAACATCATGACTCTAAGGGGCAGAAGAGAGTCTTTTCCAGCTGCCAGTGATACCTGCACATAAATTGTTTTTACTATTTTTATGTTTTTTTTTCAGGTGAAAATTTAATAATATTGCCACAGTCTTAAGCTAACCAGAATAGAATTTTGTTTAGGATTACTTAAATATATATGTCATTTGAAGAGTAATATTAATTTTACCATTTTAAGTCTTCCTATTTGGAAAGTTGATATATCTTCTAATTTATTCATGCTTTCTTATATTCCTTAATAAAAGTTTGATTATTTTAACCATAGGTCCCTTACAATTTTTCTTACACGTATTCTTACATATTTTATTATTCTGATTGGCATTTTTTCTTTCTAATGTATTTTCTAACTGGATTCTGCTGCATGTACTAAAACAGATGCTTACATATTTATTATAAATAGGTATTTCTTATTTTATTATATCTAAGGTCTTAAACTTGTAAATAATGAAAGTTCTGCTTCTTTTTTAATAGCAAAACCTTCTTATGTGATTGATTTGCTTAAAATTGCTGGAAAAAATTGCATAATAATGGCCTAGAGGAATTTTTGTTTTACTTTGAGATTGAGAAATAACTTTAGTGTTATACTATTAAGTTATGATTTTAGCTATAGATTTTAAAAATATATCTTTTATCTTATGAGGAAATCGTTCTTCCATTCCTGGTTTACTTAGACGGTTGTAGTATATATATATTTTTTTCAAGCTAATTCAACCTCATTACTTGAAAGCCCATTTTTTTAATCACCCCCCGGTCCTCCTGACTTTAGATAAGGGAAACTTGGCGGTTTTTTAATTTTATTTATTTATCACAGAGAGAGGGAGAGAGAGCGCGAGCACAGGCAGACAGAGGCAGAGGGAGAAGCAGGCTCCCTGCGAGAAAGGAGCCCGATATGGGACTCGATCCCAGGACACCGGGATCATGACCTGAGCTGAAGGCAGCTGCTTAACCCACTGAGCCACCCAGGCGTCCCTAGTATATTTTATTTTAACAGAAATTTTTACTGAATTTTATTAAACATTTTGTTATCTATGCAGATAATTCAATCTTTGTGTATTAGCTTATTAATCACTTAAATGTATCATTAGGGTTCTAATTATTAAAAAAATCTTGCATCCTGAAGTATAGCTTTTTATATAGGTTATATTACTTTTTCAGTGTTGGAATAAATTTGCTAATCTTTTATTTAAGATTTTCATGTTCGAGAAAGATAGAGGTTATTCAGTCCTACTATGCTGTTAAAAACTATTAAAACTTTTTTTTCACCTCTTCTGAAAATCATGGAAGCCCTGACAAAATTGTAAGGATTATCAGTCCAAAAGTTAAATGAAGGTTTGGACCCAGAAAGATACTGAGTAACCAAGGTACCTTTTGCCCTGAGGGCATTGTTCCCTATGAAAACCGGAGCTGCTGTTGCATTCACTCACAGGGTAAGGGGGACTGAGGACTGATCTCAGGTGATTATCCTATCCACAAAATTCCAATCCCCAAAGCACAACAGCATTAGGGTTAAGTGACCTAGAAGCAGTCCACCTGACTTCCTCTACTGGAGGACTGCAAAACAAATTGCACAAAGCATAGACTGAGGGGAAGAGTACATCTTCGAGACAGGGTCATCATTACTCAGTTCTTGAGTGGATTGGGGTCTTAAAGTTACATCACTGAAGGATCCAATAAGCCTCAAACTGTGAATATTCTATAAAGTGGACCTAGACTGGTAGTGTTCCCAAGGTACTTGGCAGAAACAAATGTGAATTCTCTTTAAAAGAAAACATTTTTTTTATGTCAGGCCTAAATGTGTTCCACAAATAATTTTCCCCAAGAATGACTGGTTGACAGTGAATGTTAGCTAACTACTAAAGGGACTGATGCAACATTATTGAGAAACTGTAAAACTAAATCCACAAAAATTTCAAATATTGGAATTATCAAATAAAGAGTGTAAAACAAAGATGCTTTCTATGTTAAAGAGGGAAAAGAAAAACTAGAAATTATGGAACAAGAAATTACATAAGAAAGAAAGAAAAAAAAGAGAGAAGGTGGGAGCAAAAGAGAAAGAAGGAAAGAGGGAGAGAATAGATAGAATAAGAATGAAAGATAATTCTTAAAATTAAAATATTAACACCTAATATTAGAGACTTATGTTTCTGGGAAAATGGATCAAATTACTTTCCCTTATTTTGCTAATAGTACTAAAAATCATGTACATTATACTTAAAACAAGCATTATAAGATTCTGAAACATGGAAAGAAGGCAGATCAGCTAGGAAACTTAGGACCCAAGAAATAACAGATGATGAGTTCTCTGAGTGTTTTTTGTGGTTTGCTTATTTGCCTTATATATGCCAGACTTGATGATGAGGAAGCAGACCCCCGTTAAATACCAGCAGGTACAGACCAAAAAAGAAAAAAAAAATTCTGCTCTCTCCATCCAAAGGATGAAGAAAAGAGGGGACATTAGGAGCCTGACAAGACAAAAAACTTATAGACAATAATTTTGTTACCCCAATGAAACATGAAAGAAAAATTGTGGCCCACCCTGCCGCCATTAGCAAAAAGAGGATAATCTAGATTCCATCCTTGAAAGGCTGTAATGAGGCACACTACCATTCACAAGGAGCTGGGACTTTGATCTCTGCTGGCTTGTAACACACATCCCCAACCCTGCAGTGTTAGTGAAGACCACAAGAGGAGCCTAGACTCCCAAAGACAGTAACAAGGTGCCCTTCCCTCTCATTGCTGAAGTGGTATCAGAGGAAGCCAGGTGAAGAAGTCGGGCCTTTTACATTGCCCAATGGTAAGATGGTTATCCCAACTGTGGTGTGAATGGAAACTAATTTGGGAGCAGGTATACTCACCACCCAAATGGGAATGAGGAACCTACCCACCCACCCACTTCAGATGTCAGAGGAGGTTATATGGAGAACCTAGACTTCTACTCCAGTTGGCAGTAATGGTGTGAAAGAGGCACCTGTGGCAGCCCAGAAAAATCAGTCAAATAAAGGAATGAGGGAAAATAAAAAATATTTTCTATCTGTCATTCAAGAAAACTAGAATATGCAGCTTCTGGCAACTATCCCATCACATCTAATAATATTTTTACTTTTTTAAAAATTTATTCATTTGTGGGGTGCCTGGGTGGCTCAGTGGGTTAAGCCTCTGCCTTCAGCTCAGGTCATGATCTTAGGGTCCTGAGATTGAGCCCCGCATTGGACTCTCTGCTCAGCAGGGAGCCTGCTTTCCCTTCTCTCTCTGCCTGCCTCTCTCTGCCTACTTGTGATTTCTGTCTGTCAAATAAATAAATAAAATCTTTTAAAAAATTACTCATTTGAGAGAGAGAGTACTGCAGGAAGGGAAGATGGAAAGGGAGAGAGGGAATCACAAGCAGACTCTGAGCACAGAGCAACATGAGGCTCAATTCATGACCCTGGGATCATGACATGAACTGAAAGCAAGTGTCGGAGGCTTAACCAATGGTGCCACCCAGGTACCCCTAATAAGAAATCCAATAATATTGCAAATTTTGTCTATATCCTTTTCTTTGTCCATAATGTGGTCACTATGTTAATGACTCTTCTTTCCCAAGTAAATCCCTCCACCTATATTCTTGATTCACCAGCCCCCAAATCCACCAGCACTTAACTGCATCATTAATGATGTAATGATCTCAGCTTCTCTATTCCTTTTCAAGCTATAAAAGTCTTTCTCAGGGTGCCTGGGTGGCTCAGTGGGTTAAAGCCTCTGCCTTCGGCTTAGGTCATGATCCCAGGGTCCTGGGATCGAGCCCTGCATCGGGCTTTCTGGTCAGCAGGGAGCCTAATTCCCTTCCTCTCTCTGCTTCTCTCTCTGCCTGCCTCTCTGCCTACTTGTGATCTCTATCAAATAAATAAATAAATACATCTTAAAAAAAAAGTCTTTCTCACAGACATACCTCCTTCCCAAGCATTTGCCCTATTGTCCTGTTATTTCCAATTTTCCCACTGCCATTCTTGAAAGTGTAGTCCTGGCTTGCAGGCTCCATTTCCTCTGTTTTTAATTATTCTTTAACAACATGCAACTTAGAAATGGTTACATTGCTCTGTGGTATTATGGCATCATCTTGTTACCATTATGTTGCTCATCCTCATCCCATCACACTAGGAGCAAGGAAGAGACCACATTCACTTATTATCATTAACAGAAACACATAAAATTCTTTCTACTTCTGATAAGTACATTCATTTGACCATTGGGAAACTCTGTAATAAATGAGTTCCTCAGTGGAAAAATATAAATAGGTAAAATTAAGTATAAGAATTATATTTAATGGAAGATTGTTATATAATACATGTGAATGAGCTAAACAATCAAAGTAAAAGGACACAGACCTAATATTTTAAAAATCTAACTATATGCTGTTCATAAGGGACATATCTCACAGCCATATTCAGAGGCCTAAAAAGTGTTGGAAAAATATACCACAAAAATATGAATTAGAAGTATACTAGTGGAATAGCATGCATATTAGACCAAGAAAACATTAATGTGAAAGTCATTACTAAAGTAAAAGGGATCACTTCATAAGAAAAAACAGTTAAATATACCAGGAAGACTTATTATTTGTATTTTAAGGCTCTAATAACATGGTTTCCAAACCTCTGTAGGAAAAATTAACAGAACTATTTAGAGGGATAGACAAACCCTCAATGTGGTGAAATCTAACATGCCTCTTCTAGTAGTTGAAAAAGAAAAAAAAGTTAAAAATTAGCAAGAAATATTTGAACAGTGGTGAGCAAACCAGATCTAATGAGCATATGCCATTATGCCAACTGACTTTCTTTTCAAGCAAATCAGAACATTACTAGAAAATTGACTATATAATAACTATAAAATAAGTTACAACAATTTTTTTAAATAAGTGAAAACAAGCAAGTCTTCTTAAAAATTAGGAAACTTCTTAAGAACTCATTGATCAAATAAGAAATCATAATAACATGATAAAAATTCTGAACAAAATAATAGTTTATAACTTGTAAAATACAGCTGAACCAAGGTGAAAGAAATGCACTCAGTCTTAAGTGCATATAGGAGAAAATAAGAAAATTCAAGCAGGTAAACAAACAAACAAAAAGAATAGCAAAACATTCCCAGAGAATATAGAAGGAGCAAAATAATAATGGGTAGAAAAGACATTCATGAAGCAGAGAGAAAAGACATAAAAGAGAGAATGGGGGCACCTGGGTGGCTCAGTGGGTTAAGCCTCTGCCTTCAGCTCAGGTCATGATCTCAGGGTCCTGGGATCAAGCCCCACGTCGGGCTCTCTGCTCAGCAGAGACCCTGCTTCTCCTCTCTCTCTACCTGCCTCTCTGCCTGTTTGTGATCTCTCTCTCTCTCTCTCTCTCAAATGAATAAAATCTTAAAAAAAAAAAAAAAAAAGAGAGAATGAACAAAGCCAAAAGTGGATTTCTTACAAAGACAAGCAAACTTGCCAATCTCATGGTGAGACAATCCAAGGAAAAAAGAGAAAGCACAACAACAAATACTGGGGGCAAAGTAGATATAACCTAAGATGCTAAAGACTTTCAAAGGATAATAAGTCAATATTTTGAATAATTTTAGGCTAATAATTTTGGAAGTTTAGGTAAAGTATATTCCTAAAAACATGATTTCCAAATCTGACTCAAGAAATTTCATGATATAAAACCAGTTTAGAAAATGGCTTCAGACCCTTGGACTGATAGGGTTTAAATCATGTATTAATAGTGGAGGCAGGCCTGAATTTGAATCCCAGCCCCACTATTTATCAGTTGTTTGGGCAAACTAACCCCCTCAGTCTCAGATAAATCATTTAAAAAATGAGGCTTGGACATCTGAAAAGCAGTTTTATAGTATTCAAAAAAATATTTCAGTTATTCAGTTATTTATATATAACTTTATTTATTTATATATAACTTTATATATTTATATATAACTTTATTTATATATAACTGAATATATATATTCAGTTATTTAGAACAAAAGAAATTTTTTTTTTTTAAATCTGAGTTTCTTCCTTTGGAGATAGAATATTTACAAAGTTGCATTGAAAGAATCAGTTAAAATCACTAAATATTCTCTCAAGACTGGTCAGCCCAGGAATCTGAGATATGTTTAAAACTATCCTAGAATACCAAACTTCACACTGGTACCAGTGTTTCACCTTTGCATTAAATATTGTAAGCTTATATCTGATAACAAGAGAGAGAAGAGGAAGAAACACCTTTATGATTCTTATTTCAGTTAATAATGGAGGGGGTGGAAACTATCTGTATCTATTGTACCCATGACTATAATGAACAGACCCTTTTAAATAATCTTATGGGTTCAGCCCAAGAACAAACTGTTGGATAAATAGATTGTTTGTCATATTACTATAATATAATCAGACTCAACATTGAGAAATATTTCCATTAAGAAATGTTTTCATTAAGTTCATGAAATTTCTACATCTCTATCTGCTTTTCTAGTCATGTGGTCAAAGAAAGTGATGGAAAATAAGCATATGTTAAAGATTCGATAAATTCTTAAGTGAAAGCATACAAAGCACTTAACAATAATCATTTTTATTCTTTGGTTCTCAAAATCATGTGGATATTCAGGTCCTTTGCTGATAAGTTAGATAAAAAGTTACTTA
Organism: Mellivora capensis; assembly: GCA_004024625.1. NCBI lineage: Eukaryota > Metazoa > Chordata > Mammalia > Carnivora > Mustelidae > Mellivora > Mellivora capensis. The sequence goes on from PISX010014344.1 coordinate 18,399, forward strand.
GAATTGACAAACATTTTTTTGCCAGAAATCTAAGAGCAACTCAACTATCAAATAAATGTGAAATCATACTTCTTTGTTGAATAAGTCATATGAAACAGAGCATTCCAAGAAATAAGGTAAAAGAGACCTTAGTACACATGAAATAACACTTTCAAAGCAATAGATATCTTTCAACCCACTTTATCCCCGGGAACTCCAGCCCCAGAAGTGTCTACTTGGCTAGAGTGTTCTGTTGTTTATTTTTTCTGCCCAGTGATATTGGTGGTTTTTCTCTTCAATCACCAGGAAGATGCTATTGCTCCCTCCTCTGAGTTCTCAAATATTTCAAAAGGTTGTGCTGGAAATTTACATCTTTAAGTTGGTAGGTAACCCAAACAACTTTACCATGAAGGATGCGACAAAATACCAACGTGGGTGAGAGGTTCCAACCCACTCCTGTGCAAATGGCCCAGTCTGGATGGCCTAATTTAGCACATTTTATGTGTTGTACATCATGTAATTGCTGCATGTGTGTTCATTATACTTCTTTGACTACCCTGTATGCTTTCTTAGTGCTAGGACTTTCACCTTATTTTTTCCTGGTATATCTTATAAGGTTATTTGCAGGGGAAATGAAGGTCTGGGCTCTCTGGGTCTCTACCTAAACTTCAGCCTAAACTGCTTCACTGTTCTATGTTTCCCTTATTGAAAGACGATTTCTAAAAATATAGTCTATTGGTAAAAAGAAACACTATTTTTTTAAAGTAATGAGTTTCTTCTTCTTTTTTTAAGATTTATCTATTCATTTCAGACAGTGAGAAAGAGAGAGAGCTTGGAGGGGAGGGGCAGAGGGGAAAGGGAGAGAGAATGTCAAGCAGACTTCAGGCCAAATGCAGAGCCTGATATGGGGCTCAATTCCATAACCCTGAGATCATGACCTGAGCTGAAACCAAGAGTCAGATGCTCAACAGACTATGCCACCAGGCACACCAGTATAAAAAGGTTCAAAGGAAAGAAAGTAGGAAGGAATGTAGGAAGGAAGGAAGGAGGGAGGGAAGGCAGGAAAGAAGGAAAAAAGAGATGAAGAGAGAGAGAGAAGGAGAGAAGGAGACAACAAGAGAGGGAGGAAGACTATTGCCCTACTGCTCCTGGTATATAGCTAGGACCATAGAAGAATAATGGTTTGATAAACCATAACAGATTATTAGCCAGGCATATTTATTTCTTGCCTGTCTCAAACAAAAAAATGATAAAAGCTTTATTTTCTGTTAAGTGGTGGTTGGTTAGCTAAAATGAGATAACTTTTTAAATGCTGTAGATTTTGTGGACTCTTTCTGGTTTACACAGTTTCATTCTGTAAGAGTCACATGTACTTCTGGAATCAGATCTGCAGTTCTTAATGATCAACAACAAAAAGAGGAGGCCCCATTGAATTGCTGATGTGTGAAGTGACACTGGATAGTAGGACTCCAGAGATAGAAATGTCACAGTTGTATTCAAGGTAGTAGACAGTCCGTAGTATATAAACACAATTTTGCAGTCAGTCTTCCTTTATTTGATTTAAAAAAAACCCTGACCTTCCACAAAAATTTCTTTTTTATTTTTTTAAAGATTTTATTTATTTATTTGAGAGAGAGAGAGATCAGGGGGAGGAGCAGGTGAAGAGGGACAAGCAGATTGGCTGCTGGGCACAGAGTTCAAGCCCAGGACCCTGAGATCATGACCTGAGCTGAAACCAAGAGTCAGACACTTAACTGACTGAGCTATCCAGGGTCCCCCAAAATTTCTTTTAGGCGCATATATTCTATTACACATGAAGCTGAATTTCTAAAACATTTATTTTACCAGATTATTCTAAACTGCCTACAGACTTAATGTTTTATAAAAACATGTTGACTTTTATATTAATAGTGTATGTTTGACACCTCACTTTCACCTCCATCTTTTTGTTGTACAAAGATAAAGGATTATCTATTAGAACTCTATCCTTTAAAAGAGAGTTTTGATACTTAGAGAAATAGTATGTGCTCTCTCTCTTGTCAATGAAATAGAAAAATTCCTTTGTATTTGTGGCAATGACATTCCAAATATAACCCATTACTAAAACAAAATACAGCAACCAGTTTTTAAAAATCCAGTTTCAGTTTCCCTTATGCATTCACTTAAAGAAAATCCTGTTTTCTCTGCTGACTTCTTTCTTTCTTCCTTTGTCTTCAGTTTACCAAGTACCAAGTTCTTATTCTATTATACCTCAGTGTTGGTCTTTCTTTTAATTTTCTTTTTAAATATTTCACTTCTAGACAAATGCAAAGAAAGCGCATAAAGTAAAGAATTTTAGCAAGAGTCCTGGGCATAACATTTTAGAATATGGACCCCTTAAAACCAAAATTTTATAGGCATTTGTTTACATGTTAATAAAAAATGCAAAAAGAAGAAACAAATTTCCTGGGAAAGAAAGGAAGAAAGGAAGGAAGGAAGGAAGGAAAGAAAAGAAAAGAAAAGAAAAGAAAAGAAAAGAAAAGAAAAGAAAAGAAAAGAAAAGGAAAGGAAAGGAAAGAAGAGAAAAGAAAAAAGAAATCATGAAGGGGAAATTCCATTTTGCTGGCCAGATCTGGCTTGGAAAGATGTGGAAAGACTATGGTGATAATCCCAGTGCTTGTCAAGCTCATTCATTATTTGGCCATCATTTAGAAAAGAAGTATCCAGTAATAATCTATTTTTCCCTTATTTGACTTCAAAAAAGTGGAAAATTATATCCTGACAGCACATGAATATATTCTAAAAGAATATGCATGATTTTCTCCTCCTTGGTGTATTATAATACTGTGTGTAGATATTTTTATGTGACAGAATGGGTGGAAAATATTTCCCATCCAAAAATCACTGAGAACTTTATGTGCCCTATTTTGTAACTCTTTAAAATAACTACCTTTATTCCCTTACCACAAAAGTCTTCTTTTAACTCCTTCATTGGGAACCTATTAAGATTTCTTCAGTATGTTTGGTAAGGAGAGCAACATTTCAAAGTGTGATTCAGTCCACCATTTGGAAACTTGGAATAAGAAGACAACACATTTTTATAAATGTAGTGTGGCTGACCAAGAAGCTGCTATTCTGAGATAAAACATGGGATTAGAATATCTATGAGCTTCTCCTATTCCCTACAAAAAGATATTTTATCATTTCTTTCCATAGTTCAGAGTATCCTTTGTTGAAAGTTCTATCACTGAATTTTATTTATTTATTTTTATAAATTTTATTTTATTTTTTCAGTGTTCCAAAATTCATTGTTTATGCATTATACCCAGTGCTCCATGCAATATGAACCCTCCTTAATACCCACCACCAAGCTCACCCAACCCACCCCACTCCCTTCCCCTCCAAAACCCTCAGTTTGTTTCTTAGAGTCCACAGTCTCTCATGGTTCATCTCCCCCTCCGATTTCCCCCAACTCACTTCTCCTCTCCTTCTCCCAATGTCCTCCGTGTTATTCCTTATGCTCCACAAGTAAGTGAAACTATATGATACTTGACTCTTTCTGCTTCACTTAGTCCACTCAGCATAATCTCCTCCAGTCCCGTCCATGTTGATACAAAAGTTGAATATTCATCCTTTCTGATGGAGGCATAATATTTCATAGTATATATGGACCACATCTTCTTTACCCATTTGTCTGTTGAAGGGCATCTTGCCTCTTTCCACAGTTTGGCGACTGTGGCCATTGCTGCTATGAACATTGGGGTACAGATGGCCCTTCTTTTCACTACATCTGTATTTTGGGGGTAAATACCCAGTCATCACTCCATTTTAAATAAGCATTCAATTATGAGTCTCTAGAGTTTTTGTACAGAATGAATGTATGTAGATGTGAAGAGGACATGCATTTAAATCTTATTTACCCTACATGTGAAGATTTCTTTTTTAGAATCTTCAGTTGTAACTACTTTAATATTTTTATTATATTCTGATTCTCATGAAATGATCTGATGGTTTCCTGAACCTATTTCCAACAGAGTCAGCATCAGCTCAGTGTGACTCTGAAAAGGTTTATAATTTTGATATCTAAAATACGAGATCACTACTCAGAAGAGAAGAAAACTTTATGCTCCTGAATGGCAGCTACAAAACAACCAGAAAAAAAATCTATGGGATGTGTTCCAAAGTTTTTGCATCCACTCGTTTGTGCTAAATTCAAATGTGATATCCATCTGAGAGTAAATTCTTTGGAAGGGTAAAACCTGAACCTTGACTTTCAATCTTTACTTTTTTATAGGTTATTGTAGTTTGGTGATTCTTTGTTTTTTACAGAAACATCACAACAGAGCCAGAGTGTCTAGGCCACACACAGAAACATTCTAAACATTCTTTACATTGTTGATAGAGGCAACACAGGCAATGACAAAAAGTACTTCAACCTTTACCTTCAATGCCTTTCATTTTCAAACTCTTTACATTCCTGTGAATGAAATATGTTATATTTATGAAAAAATAAGGGAAAATGGATACCCCAACAGCATGATGTCATGATAAAAGTAAAACTGAATTCTGCAACAAATACCGCTTTTAATACTTATTTAGACTGGCTCCAAAAGGTAGCAGAGCTTGAGGACTCTTCTAGTACATCTTTTCCCAGATTAAGCTTTTGATCTTGCCATTTGCAAAACATGGATGGATCTAACAGGTATTATGCTAAGTGAAATAAGTCAGACATAGAAAGACAAATACCATATGATTTTACTTATGTGGGATCCAAAAAACAAAACAAGTGAATAAACATGCAAAAAGCAGAATCAGACCTATAAATACAAAGAACAAACTGATGACTCCTAAAAGGGGGAGAGGTGAGGTAATGGGCAAAATGGGTGAAGGAGAGTGGGAAATACAAGTTATCAGTTATGGGATGAATAAGTAATGGGAATAAAAGGCACAGCACAGGGGATATAATCAATGACATTGTAAGAGTATTGTATGGTGACAGATGGCAGTTACTCTTGTGGTGAGCATAGAATAATGTACAGAGATGTTGAATCACTATGTTGTACCCCCAACCCAATGTAATATTGTGCATCAACTACACTCAAATTAAAAAAAATCCTTAAGCATCTGTTAAATAGACTTAAAATCTCTTAAATTGAAGAAAAATGATAAAATCAGTAGTTATTGGGTTTCTGAAGAAGATGGCAGAGTGGAAGGATTATAAATTCACTTTGTTATATGGATACACCTAGAGAATATCCATATGTGTAAATAATCCAGGAAACAACCTGAAGACTGACAGAACAGACTCTCCACAACTAATCATAGTGAAGAGGCCACATAAAAAATGGTAGGAAGGGTAGAAACCCAGTGGGGAGTCATACTGAACCACAAAACTATCACAGGGAAGAAGGAACACTGGAGGTGTGGAGAGAGGAAAACAGATCCCACACCAGACACCCCAGGCATGGGGGACCCACACCAGGAAGATGAATCCCTACAATATTTAACTATGAACACCAGAGGGGCTTAGCTTTGTGGTTGTTAACAATCAGTGGGGCTTAACACCTGGAACTTTAAAAATCAGCAGGCTGGGCTCTGAGATTGCTGGAGGGTGATAGGAAACTGAGCCTCTGCTTTTAAAGACACAGTATAACAAAAAGTCCCACTGAGATACGGCATAGAAGCAGCAGTTTGAAAAATGCCTGGGGTATAAAGAAAGAGACTTATTTACTAATCTCAGCAAGTATCCTGGAGGGGCAGGAATCTTTAGGAGACTTCTCCAAGATAAAATAACAGGCAGGCACCATTTCCCTCCATGGCCCCCCAGCCTAGACACATGGACACCTACAGGAACCAGTGTAGTAAAAACATTCTCCACATAGCTTGCTAACAGCTCATGTCCCACCACTACCTTCTCCTGTGGGACTACCCTATCCAACACACCCTCATCAGAACTCCATCTAAAGCAGGGCAACAAGTGTGGCAGTATGCAAGCAGCTCCAACAGGGGTCAGTGTCACTCCAAAGTGACTCCTACCCTGGCGAGAAGGGAAGAAAACCACACACACACACACACACACACACACACACACACACACACACTTCAACTGCAGCCCCAGCAGTGGGCTAGAGGTGGACATCTGGTCTGACTGAAGGCCCCACCCACCAATGAAGGTCTCAGGGGACAGCACAGGGAAACCCAACAGTGTGGTACAACTGTAGCTCTGGAAAATGCCTGGTCTGAACTAACTCAAGCCCAAAGAAGCCCTACACCAGCCCATTAACAACACAGGGACCAAATTCTGCCCATAACAGACAAAGGAAACCGTTGCAGACAACTGAACTGAAGGCAAATGCAGCTCAGCCACAATAGCAGGGTGCATGCAATACACATAGGAGACACTCCTAAAGCCTCAGGTTCTAGTAAACATGGGACTTTGCACTGCAGGGCACTATAGGAACTCTTCTTCATAAGGTTACTACTTTCAAAAACAGGAAATGTAGCTGACTTAACACAGAAAGAGACACAGAGAATTATATAAAATGAGAGGACAGAGGAATATGTCACAAATGAAAGGACAGGGCAAAAGCACAGCAAGAGAAATAAATGAAAAGGAAATAAGTAATATCCCTGATAGAGAATTTCAAGTAATGGTCATGGAGATACTCACTGGACTTAAGGAGAGAATGGAGGACCTCAGTGAGAACAACAAAGAGATAGACAACTAAGACCCAGTCAGATATAAAAAATTCAATAACTGAAATTAAAAGTACACTAGAGGAAATAAATAGTAGCCTGGAGGTAGCAGAAGAATGGAACAGTGAACTGGAGATGGGAGGAATGCAAAGCAATCAAACTGAGCAAAGGAAAGAAAATAGAATAATAGAAAAAGAGACTAGATTAAGGGAACTCAGCAAAGCCATCAAGTTTAATAATCTTCACATTATAGGGATTCCAGAAGAAAAGAGAGAAAAAGGAATAGAAAAAAAAATATATTTGAAGAAATAATAGCTGAAAATTCCCCAAATCCTGGGAAAGAAACAGACATCCAGATCCAGGAGGCACAGAGCATCCCCAACAAAATCAACCCAAGGTGGTCCACATAAAAACATAGCAATTAAAATGGCAAAAAGAAAAGATTGATAAAACCAGGAGCTGGTTCTTTGAAAAGAGCAACAAAATTGATAAATCTTTGGCCACGTTGATTTAAAAAAAAAAAGTAGAGAGAACTCAAATAAACAAAATCAGAAATGAATGAGGAGAAATAACAACTGCACACCAGATGTACAAAGGATTATAAGGGAATATTATGAAAAATTATATGCAACAAATTTGACAACCTAGAGAAAATAGATAAATTTCTAGAAACATATAACTTCCAAAAATTAATCAGGAAGAAATAGAAAATCTGAACAGACTGATTACCAGCAATGAAATTGAATCAGTAACCAAAAACTCCACAAAACAAAAATTCAGAACCAGATGGCTGCAGAGGGGAATTCTATCAAATATTTAAATAAGAGTTAATATCTATTATTCTTAACTATTCCAGAAAAATAGAAGTGAAGGAATGCTTCCAAACTCATTCTGTGAGTCTAACATTTCCCTGATACCAAAAGCAGATATAGCACAAATAAAGAGAACTACAGGCCAATACCCCTGGTGAACATAGATGCAAAAATTCTCAGCAAAACATTAGCAAACCAAATCCAATAATATGTTAACATTCACCACAATAAAGTGATATTTATCCCTGGGATGCAAAGGTGATTCAATGTTTATAAATCAATCAATGTGATATATCACATCAATAAGAGAAAGGATAAAAACCATATGATAATTTGAATAGATGCAGAAAAAGCATTTGGCAAAGTACAACATTCATTCATAATAAAACCCTCCATAAAGTAGGTTTAGGTTAAAGTAGGCTTAAATGGAACATATGTAATAAAGATCATATATGAAAAATCTAGAGCTAACATCATACTCAATGGCAAAAACCAGAGCTTTTCTCCTAAGATCAGGAACAAGATAAGGATATCCTCTCTTAGCACTTTTATTTAACAGAGTATTGGGAGCCCTACCCTCAACAATCGAACAAGAGAAAGAAAAGCCATCTAAATTGGTTTTAAAAAAAAAGTAAAATTTTTACTATTGGCAGATGAAATAATACTACATGTAGAAATTTCTAAAAACTGCACCAAAAGAAACTGCTATGACTGATAAATGAGTTCAGTAAAGTCACAGGACACAAAATCCATATACAGAAATCCATTGCATTTCTATCCACTAACAATGAAGCAGCAGAAAGAAAAATTATCAAAAAATCCCATTTGCAATTGCATCAAAAGTAATAAATACCTAGGGATAAACTTAACCAAAGAGGTAAAAGACCTGTACTCTGAAAACTATAAAACACTGATGAAAGAAATGGAAGATGACACCAAAAAATGGAAAGATGTATCATGCTTATGGATTAGGAGAACAAATATTGTTAAAATGTTCACACTATCCAAAACAATCTACATCAGTTTAATACAATCTCTATTAAAATAATGATTTTCACAGAACTAGAACAAATAATCCTAAAATTTGTATATGACACCAAAAAAGACCCCAAATAGCCAAAGCAACCTTGAAAAAAAAAAAAAAAACATTGAAGCATCACAATCCCAGATTTGAAGGTATAATATAAAACTGTAGTATCAATACATATGCTACTGGCACAGTTATAGACACACAATCATAGAACAGAATAGAGAGCCCACAAATAAATCCACAATTATATGGTCAATTAATCTTTGACAATGAAGGGAAGAATATAATGGGACTACATTATGGTCATTGGATCTGAGAGAGGGGATGCCAAGCAGTGGGCCATCATTAGACCTTACGTAGTTGATGAAGAACACTAGTCTAGCTGGTTAGACTAGTTAATTTGAAATTGACTAAAAAAGATTCTACTAAGAAGCAGTGTGACAGTCTGCTTGGATTAGAATCTTAATTCTGCCACTTATTAACTCTACAACTTCAGTTACCTTACTTAACCTCCCTTTGCATTAGTTTTCCCCTTTGTAAAATGAAGCTAGTAATACATGGTTTCTGTAAGAATTAAGTCATTCATTCCTGTGTTACACTTAAATAATTGAAGTAATGCTAAATACTGCTATTACTATCTATCACCAAACTGGAGGCAATTAAGATTCAGAAATTCCTCCAGATTAGAGATAAATGTCCTAGACATACACACAAACCCACACCTATACTCCAACATATACACATTCACACCTACGCCCCCAGCACTTAGCTCTAAGCCAAGAAACCACCAGAGAGAAATCTAGGAGAAAAGAGGCCACTTAGGCAAAAGGAATCTTTGTCTTTCCACAATCTAGCCTCGCTCTGCATAGGTTTAAAGTTTCACTTTGGAGCCAAAATACCAGTAGATGTTTCTTTCCCGAATATCAATCTCTATCCACATACCTCTCACAGGAATCTATGGGAAGGGTGGTTGTCTGGGGATAGAATTCACTCATCACTTGGATATGCTGATCAGAAACCATAATAACATTTCCCTGTTTCCAACAGAATGTGTTATTGATCTTGCCAGTTAGGCTATTGTTAGAAGTGATAAAAGTCCGCACGGCTCAATGAACCTAACGTTACCCACAATCACTTGCTGTCATATTTTGAAGTTAAACTAGAACTGATCCATCCCTCTCTCAAGGCCAGCTTTTTTCTTGGCTTATGTAAATGACACCCCTAATTTTTTACTTGCTCAGACCTCAGACCTCAGAGTAATGTTGAATTTTCCTTTCCTGTCTCCTTACATCATATCATTTGGAAGCCTTTGCCTTAACTATTACCAGTTCTCTAGCACTTGCCTAGACTCTGGCAACAGTCCCCTGAGCCCTGAGTAGTCACCCAGGGCTGTCACTCAGGCCAGCCCTGAGTAGTCTACCCAGAAGAGTAGTCACCCACTCTTCTCATTCCACCCATGCCATGCCAGATGAAGCTTCCACACACAGCACTGGCCAAACTACTTTTTTTTTTTTTTTAACTTCAAACAGTGAGTGCTTTGTGAAATTTTATGACCTATTATTATTGTTGGTACACATATATCACAAATGCTAACTTTCTAGTCCTTCTTTACTGTTTAATTGGCATCTAACACATTAAATTTTTAATAGTTTATTCCTATTTTTGCCATTATATATAACAAAGCATCTCTACATCTCACTATATTTAGAGAATGTTTTCAAAATGGAAGGCTTCAAGACATAAATGTATATAAATGATTAGAAATGAAAAACTCGCTTTGGGGGCCCAGTGTGAGTGCTTCAAAAGGATAAGCAAAATTTCTCTTGAGTATCTGCAGGTCATGATTTGTGCAATATGGTGAATCTGGTTTGAATGCCCCTGGGTAAGTAGAAGCTTTCTACCTTTGGTCCAGTCTTTTCCCTCATTTATTTTCATCCCCAGAATTGAACACACTTCTCTACTCCTTTACCATCTCTTCCCTCTATCACAGCCCTGTAGTGAATCATTGCTTTAATTTATTAGTTCCTGTGTCTCCCTCTATTGGAATGTAAGCTCCTCATTGGTAGGATTGTGCCTTCCTAAACTTGGTGCTTAGTCTAGAATGGGCAAATGATAAATATTTGGATGACTCAATGATTGCTTGGTAGGATTATTACACCCCCATGACTGAATATCCCAATCATAAGGGACAAATAAATTTGGGATCCAAAATACTTCCCTGAATCAAGGTACTTTAATAAAGCTTTTCAGCTGGATGCTAGAGAAATAATTATACTAGGATACAAGAGGGAAATAAATAGATACATATTTAAAAAAGTGGTGTACAAAGATCAGTGCGGTAAATTTAGTTTCAGTCTACCAGGAAAGATTTATAAATAATCTGTGAACATATACAAAGTATAATAATTATATATTATATTGACACACCTAATCTTGAATTTATATAAATGACTGATTCACTTGCATAGCAAAGTACATAAACTGCTCTTCTTCTTTTTCTAAAAAAAAACACCAAAACTGTTTTTGCTTTAAGTAATGAAAATAAGAGGTCACTTTTAGCTCACTTTGGAGTCAGTAAAGAATAACAGAGAACTTTAGACAATCAATTGGTTTGGTTTCTAAAAACCCTAAGCTTATCATTGCTCCTTATAACACACTGAATTAATTTAAATTCTCTAGAATAAATAGTCAAAAACCCCTTTCAAGATGGCCTTATCTTTCCTTATACCTGTCATAAGCATTAGTTATGCTGACGTGATTTCCATTCCAAAATGTACTCTATGTACTCATGATACTTTGTGAGTTTCCTCTGCTATTAGAACCCTAACCAGCTCTAATGACTAAAATACCACTTTCTCCATGTGGCCTTTGTAGATTTCCACAACTGGAGGTAACCTGTATGTTCTTTGAGATGCCATAGGACTTTAGTTATTCCTATTATTACCACCAACTTTCTCTAATCTGGTGTTTCTCATCATAAGAATCCCCATAATACTTGGTAGCATATCAACATGAAACCACAATTTTCAGGAGAGGCCTGCGGGATGCTATAGGCTTACTAAGTGTGCCTAGGGAGATTGTATTGTAGGGGAACCTGGGCTAACACTGTTGTGCATTTTAGCCATTTGTGTAAATCTTATCACTCAGTAGATTCATTTCAATGTCTTATTCATTTATTTTGGTTGTAATCTTCCAACCTGTCTTATGCAAAGTTTTCTACAGATTAGCTAATAATAAAAAAAAGTCTGCTTGAATTAAAAATTATCACATATGGGATATCCATTTATATGTACCTAAAATCCTACCAGTAAAAGTAGACACAAATAATAGAGACAAAAAGATATTCATCACAGTCAGGCATAATGTGTGATTTGAGAAATAGCATAATGAGTTTGGAGAGTGTGAGTATCAAAGGATCTGGGTTTGGCTTCCAGCTCTGTGGCTTATTAGTTATTTAAATGCTTTGATTTTTAGGCCGCTCGTCTCTAAAATGAGGATGATAACAGTTATATGTTCCATTCTGTCAAATGAGACAGTGTGTTTAAAATTGTTTTGTAATCACATAAATGCTAGTTATTACTACAGAAGTAACGATCTTTTGGAAGTTTGTGAGTCCTAGGAGTGGCATGTTTAAATGGGTTAAGATCAAGTACAAAGTCTTTGAAAAGCGAAGCTGGAAAGGTGCAAGATATCTTGTATGATTTGACTTCATCTGCTTTTCTAGCTCTGCAGGACTTTCTAAATTAAAGGCCTCTGTGAGGGTGGCAATGTTTACTACTTGGCGACTGAAGGGTTCTTAAACCTTTCTGCTAACTTACTTTGCAAGCTATTGGTCCAACATTTCTGAACCAAAATTTTTACATCTTTCGAAAGTCACCTTTTGTTCCTTTGCTTCCTGAAGTTCAAAACCTTGCCCTGCCTTTCTTTATGCAGCCCTTTTCCTATCCTACAAACCAAATATTTGCATGTGGACATAATGCTATGGATTGGAGAGGCTGAATGTGTGTTAGCATTTTTAAGCTTATTAAAATAAGGGATGATGGATGGCAAGGATGGGGTTTACCATTCTCAGCATAGATTAATTAAAGCCCAAGGCCAGAAACTCATAAAAGAGGATCAGAAATTAACTTAAGCCAAGCAGGCTTTAAATAATACTAATGAATGTATTTCGTCTCCAAAAGAATTAATACTTGTGAGTAGAGCTGTAAAGCCACATAATCTAGTTGAGTAAGTGTGGCTTTAGGAATAAAAGGATATTTAAGCTTATCTGGCTAGACTGTGGAGGGAATCCTGGGCAGTCGGGAGGATATGTGATAGGTAGATATGGGTAAAGGTGATCCAGAATGGTGTATTTTTATTCGGGCTTCTGTTTTAATACTGGAGGCTTACATTGAGAGCCAGAATGAAATAGATGACTAAACTCCTTTATGGTAGGGATTAATGGTGGTGGGGAATAGGAGGACACATGCAACAGAAGAAATGAGGAGTCAGGGAAAGTTACCTAACTCCAGGGAGTTTAGGGCTACCCTGACTGAGTAGAGCCCAGAGCCCAGAAACCTTAAGAGCAGTCAAGAAGTAATTTTGTACTTAGTTGTAGTGATGGGAGTTTGCCTTTGGATATGCGGAGCTGATTCTTACAGGTTTTTTGATTCTAGAAAATGCCATTGGATGTTGTGGTATTCTAGGGACAGGTGTTAATTTTCCTTTCTCCCTTCTTTCCTTCCTTCCATCTTCTCTCTCTTTCTTTCTTTCTCTCTCTCTCTCTCCCTCCCTCCCTTCCTTCCTAAAAACTGAAGGGAGATTCACACAACATAAAATTAATCACTTTAAAATGCACAATTCAGTGGGTACATTCACAGTGTTCTACAATCTCTGCTTCTATCTAATTCTAAAACAATTTTATCACCTTCAAGGAAACTCCCATCCCCATTAAGAAGTCACTTTCGACTCCTCTCCCCTTGCCCCGAGCAACTACCAATCTGTTTTCAGTCTCTGCAAATTTGTCTATTCTGGATATTTGATATAAATGGAAGAATACAACATGCAACCTTTTGTGCCTAGCTTCTTTCATTTAGTATAATGTTTTCAAGATTCAGGTATGTTGTAGCGTGCTATCAGTAATCCATTCCGTTTTATTGCTGAATAGTATTTCATTGTATGTGTATACCAATTTGTTTATCCATTCATCCACTGAAGGGCATTTGGGTGATTTCCACATTTTGGCTATTGTGAATGGTGCTGCTAGGAACATCTGTGTATAAGTTTTTGTTTGAACTCTTGTTCTCATTATGCCTGGTTTATACCCAGGAGTGGACTTGATGGGTTGCAATGTCTGAGGGTTCCAATTTCTCCACCTCCTTGCCAAGACTTACTTTTCTTTTCCTTTCCTTTTTGAAAAATGACATCTATCCTAATGGCTATAAAGTGAAGTCTTACTGTAGTTTGGATTTGCATTTTCCTAATGGTTAATGATGTTCACCATGTCTTCTTGTGCTTGTTGGCTATTTGAATATGTTTTTTGAGGCACTGACAACTCACGTTCTTTGTCCATTTTTAACTGGGTTGTGTGTCTTTTGTTGTTGCATTGTAAGAGTTCATTATAATTCTGTATGCTGGGCCCTTATAAGATATATGATTTGCAAATGTTTTCTCACATGCTGTAGGTTCTCTTTTCATTTTGTTGATAATGTCCTCTGCTTTATAAAAAGTTTTAAATATTCATGAAGTTCAATTTATCTATCTGTTTTTCTTTTGGTAGTTGTATCAGTAGTGTCATATCTAAGAATCTTTCACCAAATCCAAGGTCAAGAATATTTTTCCCTTTTTTTCCTAAGAGCTTTGTAGTTTTAACTCTCACATTTAGGTGGTTGCTCCATTTGAGTAATTTTTGTATATGTTGTGAAGTAATGGTCCAACTTCATTCTTTTTCTTTTTTAAAGAGATTTTATTTATTTGACATAGAGAGAGATCACAAGGAGACAGAGAGGCAGGCGGGGGTGGGGGAAGCAGGCTCCCTGCTGAGCAGAGAGCCCAATGTGGGGCTCGATCCCAGGACCCTGAGATCATGACCTGAGCTGAAGGCAGAGGCTTAACCCACTGAGCCACCCAGGCACCCTCAACTTCATTCTTTTGCATGTGGCTATCTAGTTGTTCCAGCACCATTTGTTGAAAAGACTATTCTTTCCCCATTGATAGGGCTTGGCATCCTGTCTCTAATCAGTTGACCACAGAAGTATGGGTTTATGGACTTTCAATGCTATTCTATTGGTCTATATTTTTATTCTTATATTGGTACCATAATGATTAGATTACTATCGATTGGTAGTAAGTTTTAAGAGGTGTGAGCCCTCCAACTTTGTTCTCCTTTTTCCACACGACATAATTTAATACTAATTATTTCAGTATAGACCCTGGTTCCAAATATAGTCACATTGGGGGTTTGGGCTTCAACATATGAATTTTGAGGGACCACAATTCAGTCCATAGCAAGTATGATGTTAGCTGCAGGTTTTTGACAAATGTCTTTTGTCGTGCTAATGAAGTGTCCTTCTATTCCTAGTTTGTTGAGTGTTTTTAATCATGACATTTGCCAAATGCTTTTCTGCATCAGTTGAGGTGATCATGTGGTTTCTCCCCTTATCCTATTGAAGTATTATTCTGTGATACATTACACTGGTTGATTTCAGTATTTCAAACACCCTCGCATTCTTGAGATAAAACTTTAAAAAAAAAATCTCACTTGGACCTGGTCTATAATCCTTTAACTCTGCTGTTGGATTCCATTTACTGGTATTTTCCAAAGGATTTTTACATCTATATTCATAAGGGTTGTTGGCCTGCAGTTTTCTTTTCTTGTGCTGTCTTTTCTTGGCTGTGGTATCAGTGTAATACAGACCTCGAAAACTGAGTTAAGAGTTGTTCCCTTCTCTTTTAATTTTGGAGTTGCTTCAGAGAAGTTGGTGTTAATTCTTTAAATGTTTGGTAGAACTCAATAATGAAACCAATTAGTCTTGGACTTTCCTGTGTTTCGTGGTTCTTAATTACTAAGTCAGTCTCATCACTTGTTATGTATCTATTTAGATTTCCTATTTCTTCTTATGCCACTTTTGATAATTCATGTTTCCAGAAATTTGCCTATTTTATCTAGATTACCCAATTGGTTGACATTCAGATTTTGCTCATAGTATTCTCTTATGATCCTTTTTATTTCTGTAAGCAGGGTTAATTTATGATGTGACCCATACTGAAATCCATTCTGTGCAATGTCTGCATTATTGAATCATGGGTTATATTAATATGTTGGTCATGCTATCTTAGGGTGACTGTGCCTTGAAATAAAAAAAAAACTTACACTTTCTTTGCCCAGCATCTGGCTTCCTGGAACATTCAAGTAGTGTTACCATTTAGAGAGACCATAGTCTCTCCATTTTATCATGCATGCCTGACAAACTGAACTCCAGGATATCATGAAGGCTTAGTGAAATAAGGAAGCAGAAATAATGACAAGATCTGCCATTTATGGGGCTCTGAGTATATTCTAAGCACTACACTGAACCTTTGTTTTATTTAGCCTGCAACACAGCTCTCCAAGGTAGGCACTACTTTTATCTCATATTTACAAATGTGATCGAGGAAATTGAACCTAACTAAAGTTAAAAAAGGAAAACAAGACTCTTCCAAGATCACAGAATATGGGGCAGAAGTGAAACTTGAACCCAAATCTTTCTGTTACTAATGTCTATTCTTCCTTTCATCGGACTGTACAGAAACAGTAGAAATTAGTCTTAGTGATTTTCTATAGCTCATGGAGATTTGGGCATTTATTCTTCATAGAATACTAAGTTTCTCAATTTTCCCAATGACTAGGTTGGATTGAGAACATATTTGAATTATGGTTATTTCCTGCTTACAAAAAAGAAAAATGTCATAGGATTTTAAAGTTATTGACATCCTTGAGACTTTCTGGGAAGAAGGAAAACTATATTTGATAGTTGAACAACATATTTATTTCAAGGTTAAAAAAGTTACTAAGTTCTAAAAATCTCAGTGTAGCATAAAGCACATGAGCTCAAGTTATAGAATCAAATATACCATAATTCAGTCTTTAATGACTCAATAAGGTTCTTATTATTCCAAAGTGGATTTTCTTAGGCCAATAAATCCAATAATCTGTCTAAAATGTTCCTTTATTTTCTTTTTATGGCTAAACAATAGAATGAACTCTACCTAAAGATAAATGCTTTAAAAGAAGATAATAAACTTTTAAATAAGAAGCTCACCATGTTCAAAATTATCAATGTTCTTGCTGTAGACATTGTACAACATTATTTCTGATATTTTTGGTATAAGAGAGGCAGTTTTATAAGTCTTTATAAGTCTTAGAGCTACAAACCCTATTGTATAGCACACACTTGATCTCACAGTTGAGGGAAAAGGATGGTTGCAATAAAAAAAAATCCAGGCCCACTATAATCTGGAATATTTGGTGTCTGATTTTAAGCTATTGCCATCTCATTAAAATGTTAGATTTATGATTCGCACTGCAAATGATAATGGAATAAAAAATCTGGCATTAAATCAAAGGCTAGTAACAATAACACAAAAACACATACATGAGACAATACAAAAGAAAAAATACCTTTGATATAATTTTAGGCTTCATAAGTTAGCACTTAATGAAATTTCTCTCTAGAGCAGATGGGAGACAATTATATTTTTATGATATACACAAAACTCTTATACTTTTCCTTCAAATATTTCTAAACCTAACTAGGAGAGCAGACAAATTGCTCTAAGCAGATTTTGATGAAGATGAAACTTGTTCTGTCAACTAGATGTGGGACTGCAAAACACAATAATCTCAATCATTATTATTAGACTCCTTTCATATAAATTATTCTCCATATAACACTTTTGTCCAGGAATCACAGAACATAAATGTTGGTAACTAGGTAGAAGGAAATATAATTTTTCCTAGAAAAATTCTCCTGTGGAAATTCTTCATGCTTTCTCTGCTCTTATGGTTACTGAGAACATATGGCATGTAGAACAGTTGAAATGATAATTCTGAACTCAGACTGTCTGTCTTCACCACGAAGGTGTGATCTTGCAAAGATCCCTTAAGCTCTCTCTTTCTCTAAGAGACAATAATATCTACTACGTAGAGTTGGGAGAATTAAATGGGTTATACTAACTTCTTGGAATATCACCCAGCATATGGAAAGCCACCAAAAATATTACTTGTTATGATTATTTTCCTCTAACCTACCTCCATGATCTTTTACCAAGTTTTCTTTATGCCAGTCTTACCTCTCTCCCTGCCATCAGCTATAGTTGACTACTGTGCTCTTTCTCTCAGAAGCTCACTAACAGGTGACCTCTCTTTAAGGGACATCAAACTTTCCTCTTTTTAAAAAAAACTTTAAACATTACTATAATAAGCATCACTGTGTATGTCTCCTAGAACATATATTGAGTAGGTACATCCAGCTGTTGGTAAATGAACAGATCATAAGATATGTGTTTCCCCAACACTCCATATTATCTGCTTAACTTTTTCTTCAAAGCACTTACCTTCTCTACTACATATTCTTCACATACATATATGTCTTTTACGTATGTATGTATTTTACCCGTCCATGCGATATATTTTATGAATCCATTTTCATTATTTTCTGTTCCTGTTTTTCTTTTTCTCAATGGAATATACACTCTTGGGGCAAGGATTTTTATCTGTTTGGCTCAACACAGGCAAGGTATGTGATAGCAAAACAGTGTCATGCACTATGGATGAAAAGGTCAGACTTTACTGTGGACATGTGAAAGCCCAAGATCATTAAGAGGAGGCACACCTCATTCTCTCAAGAGTGTCACAGAGAGGCATTTGAGATACTTCTGGATACCATAGGGCTGTGCTCCAAAGGATGAATGAAGTCTGGTCCTTTGTCGTGTCTTTTATAGTGAGAATAGCCTTGTGTGTGCCTATTAGTCAATAGGGCTCTGGCACCAAAAAGCCTTAGTAGGGGCAGTTTCTGACAGCACCAAGTGTTAGCACCTGATGATCTTGTAAGAAGAGGCTTCAGGCTAAGGGGAAGGGAAGCCTCTTCCTGCCATTCTCATGGAAAATTAAGCTCAGCGGTTGCATTCAGAGGCAGCCTCTTTTACTGAGCTTGAAAAGCTCTCTCCCCTGACCTAAGAGAGGCAAAACCTAGATCTCAAAGGGCTCATTGACGGGTAACCTGAGATTCCAGAATAATTCACCAGACAATTCTGCTTGTTTCTTTTCAGGTGTAATATAGAAAAGTAGAACTTACCTTTTAACAGCTTGCATTTTAGTAAGGGGAGATAGCCAAGAGCAAGTCTTAAGTTATAATCATAATAACAAGAACAACCATTCTCTCCAATATGGGAGTTGCCAATTTTGGCTCAGCCCCTAGTAAAGTTTCTTTGTATGTTATATTCACTTAATCTTTACAAGAACCCTAGGTGGTAAGTATTATAAATCCCATATCACATGAAAGAAAAGTGAGGCTGAAAGGGGTTAAGAAGACTTTGTAGGATGCTGTAACAGCAGCTTACAGGTAAAAATGTGAATTTGGAGTTGAACCCAAACTGTCTGACTCCAAAGGTCCTGGTATTTCTAGAATAATAACACAGTGCTCTACCTCAAAGAGGTGCAGAATGGACATTTGGAGAGAAAGTTATTTAGAGATAACAAGGGTTAGGAAGAGAGTGAATGAAAGGAGAGATAGGTAAGTAAGAAGATAACAGACTTAGTCCAATCAAATGACCTATCAGTTTAGGTTTTATTCCTCTGGCATCATGGAATGACATTAAGAAAAACTGGGGTGAGTGGGTGGCTGTGTCTGACTCTTGGTCCCACGGGATCATTGTTCAAACCCTGTGTTGGACTCCATGCTGAATGTGAATCCACTCCATGCTTTCTTCAAAAGAAAGAAAGGAAGACAGAAAGAAGAAAGGGTGACCCTTTAAAATATGATGACAAACCTTATTGTCCTTATTCCAGCTGGTGTGTTTCAAGACAGGACTCTTAGATCATGACCTGAATGGAAGGCAGACACTTAACCAACTAAGCCACACAGTGCCCCAATGTTGCAATGTTCTATATGTCAGAAGCAAGTCACTATATATAGCCTAGTCGCAAGGAATGAGGATTTGAAGGAAGAAGTATCAAAGAATTTGTAGAGATGGATTAACTAGAGGGTAGTATGCTAAGTATTTGTTAGAGAAAGACAAAAACCATATGATTTCATTCATATGTGGAATTTAAGAAACAAAACAGGTGAACTTAGGGGAAGGGAAGGAGAAAAAATAAGATAAAGATGGAGAGGGAGGCAAACCGTAAGAAACTCTTAAATTTGGGAACAAAGTGAGGGTTGCTGGAGGGGAGGTGGGTGGGAGGATGAGGTAAGTGATAGGCATTAAGGTGGGCACCTGATGTAATGAACACTGGGTGTTATAGGCAACTGGTGAATCACTGACTTCTACCTCTGAAACTAATAATACACTATACATGAACTAACTTGAATTTGAATAAAGTCTTGAAAGGAAAAAGAACTGTAGAGATATTTGAATAGCATACTTCTTAAAAGAAATTCTCATGCTAGAATGCATCTTTCATCACATTACACATAAAGCATTTTGCTTTAACTGAGTATAAATTTTTACAGCAATGTCTATCATCATAAACACAACTTAGTAAAATTTTGCTGCAGTCTAAGAAGGGTTCATTTTGCTACAGGAAACATTCAATAAATATTGCAAATAACCTCAGCAAGAACTTTACCTTATGGGTTCTTTTGTGAGTGTGGTCAAGGCAACAGTCATTTTTCTAAGCACAAACAATACTGAATGGTAAGCAAGTAACTAGTGCAACTAACCGTAGGCTATGATATGATGTGGCAGAGAGATTTTTCTAAATATGCTGACTTGTTTAGTATCATTTTGATTTTTTTTAAAGATTTTATTTATTTATTTGAGAGAGAATGAGTGAGAGAGAGCATAAGAGAGGAGAAGGTCAGAGGGAGAAGCAGACTCCCCAAGGAGCTGGGAGCCCGATGCTGGACTCGATCCTGGAAGTCCGGGATCATGACCTGAGCTGAAGGCAGTCGCTCAACCACCTGAGCCACCCAGGCGCCCGTCATTTTGACTTTTTAATATCCTCATGGATACTGCCAAAACCTCTTTTACTAGAAACAAAAATGTTGAGAATAACTCTCTGATTTTTTTATGATTTCATTTCTCAACTACTGGTTTTACTTTAGCATGAAAAAAAGAGTATGTGTTCATTTTAGTTAAAAAATCAAAGAGAGTTGATTAAATCCAATCAATATGATAGTTACCCTCTGTTTCCTCTCCCCCAAAATATATATTGCTCAATCAATTAAAAAGTGAACAAAAATCAGACTACCAGTCAGTTGTTTTGCCATTATAAAACACAAAAGGTCAATTTGACAATCTGTGTCTTTTAAGTGAATCAGTGCGATGTTTTGACATCAAATATACACTTTCTTATTTCTCTTGGGTGAAATTACATTCAAGGGAAATGGCTTTATTTAACCTAGATTCTTTCATTAATAATAAACAAAGCCCATCTGACCGTGGGGCCAAATGCCCACAGTGACACTGACCACTGACGCTGTACTCTATTGTCACCATGTGACATGTTCCATAAATAATTCCGTGAGTTACTCTCTTTGAGAAATCCGGGGTTTCTACACGAAGACTAACTTCCTATTGCCAGATGATGAGCACATTCAGGGTTAAACCCCAGAACTGTTGATTCATCATTGCTGATTGAAACTTTTACTTAATGTCTTTATTTGGGTTGGAAAATTTTTTCCTGTGTAGCCAATAAAGGCTGTGAGGAATGCAGAGGTCTTTGGTAGATGGGTCCCATTACGGGTTTCTGCCAACCTTCTTCTAAGGTCTGTGGGATTCCAAAAGAGACACAGGACAGCTGCATAATCCTCCTAAGCATCACATGGGAGACCCCCTAATAATACTAAGCCATAGTATTTAACTCATCAGTAATAATCTTTGGGCTTCAGAATACAGTTGTGTTGTTTAACCAACATAATTTCAAGGAGTCACAGAAAAGCATAATTACTAAGTTCTAATCTTTCAAACATATCTCTGCAGGTCGGGACTGTAGATGTCAACATAATAGTGTGTTGTGTGTGTGTGTGTGACTGTATGAATTTCAATAGCCAGTTTATATTTTCAGGGTTATTGACACCTTTTTCTCTGATGATAGAAGGTTGGAAGGAAAGTATTGCAAAGGGAATTTTTAAAGGAAATATGAACTCCAACTAAATAAAGCATGAACATGTTCACTGTAACTCTAGCTTCCAGAAAGGGGGGGAAAAAAAAGACTCTGAATAGCTCAGGTGAAGGAGCCCCTGATGTACTTAGCCACGTGCAACATGCTGAACTCTGTATCTATCGTGCTGGCCCCAGCCGAGTCCCTTAACCTTTCTGCTCTTCATATGTACATGAGGATAGAGTGGTAGAGGCTCATATAAAATACTTAAAACTGGTTCTGACACACAGTAATTCATCAATAAATGTCATCTATTATTATTTTGTAGGAAATAGAAGGAGAAAACCAACACCTCATGGTTATTTGAATTGTTGATCTCTGAAATTTCTCAAAACTTTTTAAGAGTTCAGCCTTCGGCTATGTTGCCAGGAACTTCTGGCACTTTCCCTGCAGTATGACATAACTTCAGGGATGCAAATGCAGGCTAGATAATGGCAGCTTATTTTCCTCTAAACCTTGGAAGAAAAGTCTTTAGTGAGCCACAAAGTTTTACTTATAAAAAATATTTAAAAACAATCTGGGCAAGATTCAAGCCTGTACTTTTTTAATTCTAAAGGCATTGTTTTGAAATCCAAGGTTGATGCTATTTTTTAAAGTAGTTACCTACTTTATGTAGACACCAATGCTATGCATTCTTATTTGAATTCAGAGAGCAGATGAAAGGGGGATAAAGATAGATGCAGAGACACCTGTTGGGAGCAAGAGAAGACAATTGTCCTTTCACTGGAGCAGGTGAAAGGTCAAATTCTGTAATTGAATTTGAGCTAAGACCTAGTATATATGATGATAATTCATCTGGGATGTGAGAAATGACATGCATCAAGACAACCACAGGTTTTGGGTTTGAGTAATTAGAAGAATGGACTTGCCTTGCTCTGAGATGAAGACTACACGGGAACTGGTGTGGGAGGGAATGTCAGGAGCTCAGGTTTGGATATTTTATATGGAGATGCCTCTTGGGCATCAAAGTGGAGCCATGGAGGTATTGGGTAGTAGCACTGTCAGATAAAGCACAGGATGCCCAGTTAAATTATAATTTCCAATAAACCCCAAAACTTCTTTTAGATAAATACAAAACAGGTAATTTCATGGTATATACTTAATACTAAAAAAATTATACTTCGCTAGTCAAAAATTCTAATTTTACCAGATGTCTTCCATTTTTATTTGATGAGTCTGGCAATCCTATCAAGTGGGCAGCTGAATAGTGAGTAAGAGGTCAGAGGCTTCCGTGATCAATGTAAACACCATCTTTGAAGTCATGTGATTGAATGAAATCATCAAAGGAGTAAGTTTGGACAGCAGTGAAATTGATCCAAGAGTGGAGTCCTGACATTCAGGGTAGAGATCAGGTCAGGTGATGAGGAGAAATAGTAAAGAAGGCTAAGAAGAAGGCAGAAAGTTAGATGGGAAACCAGAGAAGTGTAGACAGGAAGCCTAAACAAAGCAATGGTTGCAAGCAGGAAGGATTGCTTGCATCCGTAGTTGCTGATAGGTGAAGGTTGATGAAGGTAAGGACTGAGAAGGGCTGAATCAAGGAAAACATCCTTAGTGACAAAACCAGTTCTTGGTGGATTGAAAATGGGAAGTGCTGGTCAAACATGTGCTCAGATTTCTTTTGGAGACTGCAAATAGGGACAATTATTTCTTTTTTTTTTTTTTTAATTTTTATTTATTTGATGGAGAGAGACCACAAGTAGGCAGAGAGGCAGGCAGAGAGAGAGGAGGAAGCAGGCTCCCCGCTGAGAAGAGAGCCTGATTCGGGGCTCGATCCCAGGACCCTGGGATCATGACCTGAGCCGAAGGCAGAGGCTTAACCCACTGAGCCACCCAGGTGCCCCACAAGGAGTTTTATAAAGGGAACAAAAGGAATATGACGACACCATTCCCTGGAGATGAAAATGAAGTCAAGAGGTTTGCTTTTTTTTTTTTTTTTAATAAAAGAAATCACAGAATGTTTGTGCGCTAATTAATATAATCCAAAGAGAAAGAAAACTTAATGATGCAGGAGGCAGAAGAGAGAATGGCTGGAGAAGCATCCACGTAAGGAAAGAAAGAATAAGGTCTAGAGAGAAAATGGAGGGACTGGCCTGGAGAGAGGTATAGGTCATCCACAGAGACTGGGGAGAGGGGGTGCAGGGATGTGGACAGAAGAGGTAGTGGTACTTAATGGATGCTCTCTTCTGATCACTTCACTTTTCTCAGTGAAGAGGAAGCCAGTTAGCATTTCGCTGAGAATGAGGAGTAATGGGAAGGAATAAGAGGCCTATACCCCCTTTGTCTATTATCTGTTAACATTTTTACAGTTTCATCTTTTCCAAATTTGTTCTTCTGTCTGTTATAAAACCTTGATTTTTTTTTTTTTTTTAAAGAGAGGAGAGTGAGTAAAGTATGGGGAGAACAGGGAGGGGCAGAGGGAGAGAGAGAGAATCCTAAGCAGGACACACGCTCAGTGGGAGCCTGCCCTGGGTCTCCATCTCGTGACCCTGAGATCATGACCTGGGCCAGAATCAAATGTTGGATGCTACCAACTGAGCCACCCAGGTGCCTCTAAAACTTTGATTTTCTATCTTGTTTCTATCTTGTTTTCTATCTGATTTGTTGGTGTATGTGTCCTATCTCCCCTCAGAGTCGGTAAATTCTCTAAGGGCAATGTTCATGCCAGCTCCTGTGTGAATTCCTAAGCCTTGATCATAGCAGATGAGCAATGAAGATTTATTTAAATGAAATACACTGTAATCACCAGAAACTCTTTTATTTAGGCTAAAAATTATTTCTTTTTTTCCAAAGATCTGCTGTATATTGTGAAAGTTTCAGATAAATAGATCAATTATTTCATATAACAGTTATAAAAATGTGCATTGTTGAAAACATTGTAAAACTATACTGGCAATGTACACTGAACCAAAAAAACCACTTCAGTGTGCATAAACTTGTTAAATAGCATAAACATAGCAATTATGGTTCAAAGTGAAAAGAAAAAAAATTTGACATAAAGCCTTACAGATTGTAAACAGTAAGCAATATATTCTACAAAGAACTTTAAATACAATTTTAAACATGGAATTTTAAAAATATTCCCAACCATATTCTTCTACAACATTAACCAGGTGAAATGATACAGATATTTTCAAAAGAGGAAGAGAATATAAATAATTATTGTCAAGAAATCACCATATATTAGTGGCTAAAAGTGTTGATATGCTAACATATTTACAAATAAAATAATAGAGAGTTGTATTTGGTAAAAAGATTAGTCATTAACTTCAAAAGTATATATAATTATGGCTCTCTTTATTTTAGAGTATAGATTTAACCACACACTATGCAAATTAAAAAGATATTATATTCAGTGTTTATGTAATTGTGTGGTATTTCCTCTAAAATTATAGTGAAAATATCTATAATTAAATAAATGCTCTCTCCAATTACTGAAAAGTCTCGTAATCTTTTTGCCTCTATAAACAAAGACCTATTGTAACATACTTATGAGAGTTAGCTATTCATAATAATTTTACACATTTCCACTCTCTTTTACTTTAAATATTTTTCATCCCCCTCTATTCTTTTTAAGAAAGAGGATATAACCAATAACTCTTTGAAGATGAATTTCTACATAGATACACTAATCTTCAATAATTAGCAATAATGCCAATGTATTCCTTCACTATTACAAATAGGCTAAATGTTTTTTAAGTTTACATATTACACTTTTTTTAGAGAGATAGAGCAAGCACGAATGGAGGTCAGAGGATGGGACAGAGGGAGAAGGAAAGAGAATCTTAAACAAGTTCCATGCCAAGTGTAGAGGCCAATGCAGGACTTGATCTCACAAACCTGAGATCATGACCTGGGCTGAAATCAGGAGCCGGATATTTAATTAACTGAGCCACACAGGCACCCCTACGTATTAGACTTTTTTTTATTGTGTTATGTTAGTCACCATAAGGTATATTATACTTTTAGCACTAAAACTGTTTCAGGTATTTCTAACATAAGATGAGGTTTTAGTTATTTTTAATCAAATCATCGATCTTCCATTTGCACATATATGCCCAATAATGTCAAAGAAGTTCTACATCTGGATCCATTTCCAAACTATTTGATGTGACTATTTTCAAAAGAACAGACAGAACAATAAAATAATTCATCAAGTAAAAGTTTAAGCTTATTATAAACAGCTGACTTGCAAACATGTGACTACTGAAAACTATCATCCCCGCTCATTTTATTCTTAATTACTCTCATTCTATTTGCAAATTCATTCTTCTCATTTCTGGGATTTTTCTTTTAAAAAATAATTCAGGAATATTTAGTTTATTTTTGGTATGATTTGAGTCTTAGACTTCACACTTAAATATACTCAACAGCTATTATTTCTAAATCTTCAACAGCTGTAATATGCCCACTGGCTATGCTTCCTTTGCGGGCCTGACATTGTTTGGGGGTTCTACCTTACTTCTGAATTGTAGCAGTAAGCACTACTCTGCCTTCTCTGACTGTGAGAGTTTCACTGGAGTTGCCTATTGTTATTGCTTTCCTGCACTAAGACAGGGAGTTAGAGAACACCAGAGTAGGAATGGTCTTCAGAGTCCATCTTGGCTACCCATCTTGTTTTATGGCTGAGGAATGAGATCCACAGATTTGATTTAACTTGCCACATATACTGAATAGGGAGAGAACAGGATGAGAACACAAATCCTATGACTCTTAACTGGGTCCTCACATTTCTATGTGCTGTAGGTTAAAATTTACTTTTCCATCTCCTTTTTATATTAATTGCCCAAAGTTATTCTTTTTTACTCTCCACAAAAGGTTTCATGGTTGAGTATCATTTTGTTTTCCTTCTTGGGATTATATTCATGTCTATAACCCCAACTTGGGTCTTGCATCAATGCCTACAATATGGGCAGAGAAGCCACCTTCTGGCAACCTGTTTTTGCTTCCCCCCCCTTCCCCTGTCCAAGCAACGGAGTTATTTACTTTTCTTCTGTGTTCCTTTCATGTCATGTATTATCTTTATTATAGCACTCATTGCGCTAGACTCTTATTATTCATGGAGGAGACTGTTCTCCCTTAGAGATAAAGACAAACACCTAACTGTGGGTTCCTTGTGCCCAGGAAGCCCCCTCAATACTTCCCAGCATTGTTCAAAGGCCCACGTACAGCCACAGACCACGTCTGAAGGCAATAATTTGTGGCCACCCATATTTTTGTCTTATGAAACTAGAGTATCTTATCCACCTGAAAGAGGGTCAGAAAATCTCCTCTTTTCCCCAAGTCAGAGGGCTCAGTGCCCTGTAGAAAATCAAACTGTTATCTCATTTGTACCCAGGGGCTACTTTTGGAGGTGGCCAAAGTGCAATTGTTTAGTTCCTTAGGCTTTTCTTTCTATACTAATCCAGAGCCTGCAATCCTAGGAAATGTTCAAGGCAGAAAGAAGAATGGAAGAGGCTGATGACAGACTGCTGTATTCTGGGGAGTATCATCTTCCCCAGTATTGTGTTGTCAGCAGGAATAGATGCAGGAAGAGTCCTGGAAACAGGATAAGGTGGCTATTATCATTTCTAATATATATCTGTTTTTCAGAACCTCAAAGAACTAAACAGAAAGCAATGGAGATCTGCATCAGTTCAGCAATAACCCAAGGAGCAATAAACCATATGAGAATTGGCAAGAGCCACTCCCATTAACCTTCCATTTAGTTGTAGAAGGTTCTTTGGCATTATGTTTCATAGCATCCTAAATGCCCAGAAGAAGTTGAGTTTCCTGAAGAGGGGATAGGGTGGGAAATGTGTTTTAGAGAGAGGAATCTGAATGCAGTTGCCTGCTGACCATTTAGCCCAGTGATTAAGTCAACTTAATTACAGTGATTAAGTACTTTTTTTTAGTTACATAGTTTCAGATAGTTGGTTGGTGCCTTAACTGATGTTCCTCAGTTTCCTCTCCTGTGGACTAAAAATAATAATAATCCTATCTAGGGTGACAATGAAGAATGACTCTCACTCCATGCCAGATCTCTGGGTCTAGAACATTATACAATTGTTATTTTATTTTTACATATGCTTTATAAGTCAATTCTAATACTTGCTCCATTTTACATAGGAGTTAACTGAGGTTTAGAAAAGTTAACTAACTTGGTCAAGGTCATACAGCAAGGAAGTAGAGCTGGGGTGTGAACCAAGTCTGCTTTTCTCCAAGCCCCTACCCACCACTGTGCTATAACCAGCTCAGTTAAAGAGGCAAATATGGAACCCCCCAGCACAGCTCTTTCACTCGCTAATATGCATTCCAGTGGTAAGAGATATTATTTGGCATGATTTTGAGATATGCACGTGTTATGTTTCTCTAAAATCGTGACAAGAGAGATTACTGAGTGGGGCATAGCTCAGTTGCTCTTGTTTGGTTCCTGAGATGCTCTGATTGCCTACACTGTAATGTTAGGCAAGGATCTTACCTAATTGTATCCCTTTTTCCTCATCTTAAAAACAGAGTAATATGAAATAATAGCTATGGTTATCTTATAGTAAATGTGGGCTTAAGACTTAAAGGTCTTCTTCCTTGCCCTGCATTGGACCCCAGGTCTCATTTCAAAGTGGGATAGCATTTTTGCTTTACAG
This sequence comes from Mellivora capensis, assembly GCA_004024625.1. Lineage (NCBI taxonomy): Eukaryota > Metazoa > Chordata > Mammalia > Carnivora > Mustelidae > Mellivora > Mellivora capensis. The sequence goes on from PISX010014344.1 coordinate 46,857, forward strand.
TTTTTACAAGATAACATGAGTGAAGTGGTAGGGAGAGGGTTTATACCTGGTATTATTTAAAAATATTTTGAAAGCATGTGTTAGAAATAATCACATGTTTTAAAATAATGAAAATGCCTCACTATTTGAAGAGAGTTGTGTCTTGTCATTTTTCTTGTCATAATCCAAAGGACCATGTCTGGAATATAATGGATGTTTCTTTAGAGATATGTACTACTGCTCAAGAATTAGGCGGAATAGTAACAAAACAATGCTAGGTAAAAGACGCTTTCTAGTGTAGCGGTTTATTTTGTAATGATGAATCTTACAGTAAGATTTTCAGGATCTAAGGATAACAGATACAACTTGGCCAGTAGTGCAAACTATATAACTTATTACTTCTTAGTTTAAACTTTGAAAAGTCCTTATTAAAGAACCAGGTCCTTTTGAAATTTTATCTTTTTAATACATTAATGTAAAATGAAATTGAAGACTTGATTCAAAATTTTTACTTGTCTGAGTATAAGAGAAGGGATATTGTTATAATCTTTATATATTAATTGGAATGCAATTATTATTTGTTTATTAAATGACCACTGTTCCCAAAGTTGTAATATTTTAAAACCACCTCCAGAAAACCAAGCAAGGGCCAATTAAACATCATATGGTGTGTTAAGGAAATCATGCTGCCGTGTTCCAAGGTATTACTTATAGAAAAAGAAACATTTATGTAAATGTCCCATCTGAATAGCCTGTCTTAAAAACCAGTGTTACAGTCTGGATATAATCAAGCAATAATTTGGTGATAAATATTAGATTGGTTATTCTCACCAAATACAAAGGAAAGCCTTTAAATTTATTTCCAATTAGGCATATACACTAGTTTATGTTTATCATCTTTCTTCCAGATTGATAAATCTTCTCATAAACTCTATTTTGTATGATAAGGGACAGACCTGATCCAAACCCAAAACAAAAGCCACACAAACAAACATTATTTCTGTAGCCTCTAGAATTAATCAGATACATGGATTAGACCATTTTGGAAACTGAAGACATTAACATGCTTCCTATAAGATACTTTTGTTCCATCTCTATTTCACCAGCACAGAGGAAATAAAAATAGCCAGAAGTAAAGTAGCCAGATCACTGAAAGTAGTAATTCTCAACCGATGGTCCGCAGGTGGGAATCACCTGACAGGTTAAAACTGCCTGTTTCTGGGCCTCACCCTAAATTCACTGAAGCCTCATGAAAAGCACAAATGTGACCCCAGGGGAACCAGGAGCTGTAAAGTTTGGGTCAGGGGAGAAAAGCTAATTGTGTTAGCAATTTGCTCATGGAGCTCTTTGCGTGCATTACTTTGCCTTTTATTAAAAAGGAGGATTATGTCTAAACACCTTACATTGTTGTTAGCTAGGTCATCTCCTGGTATATAGTGAGAGCTCAAATCAGGTTAAATGTTTTAACTGCAAAGATCTTAGACTGTCTGAGAGACATATAAAATCATTACTCTAGATTCAAAAGACTGTGGGATGCCAGGAAATTTGAAATGATTAGGACAGGAAAAACAATGCACAATGAACTGATGGTTTAAGGTGGGATCTCAGTGTTTCTTTGAGAAACTGATAGATCTCAATGTTTCTTTGAGACTCCACCTTAAACCATCAGTTCATTGTGCATTGTATTTCTTATTCTAATCATTTCAAATTTCCTGGCATCCCAAGGTCTTTTGAATATAAGATAATGAATTTATATGTCTCTCAGACAGTCTAAGGTCTTTGTGGGGCTTGGAGAATCCTCTAAGCACCTACGGGAAATGAACTTCTGGCCTTATAATTGTTTTCTGAGGTCATCTTAACAAACAGTTAAAAAGATGGAATCCTGTCTATTTGCCAGATTTAAGAACACATCTCACTACACATTCCTTCTGTAAAAGAAACTTGCCTGAAGCCAGGATTTAAACTTTTTTTTTTTTTTTAACATGCTAGCCGGTAATAGTAAGACTTTTTTAGATGATAGTAAAATTCTTTTTTAACAAAATCTTCTCAGTTTGGTCTTGTTTTACTGTGCAATGAAAACATCTCAACTGATACATTAAGCTTAAGGGAATAATCAGAAACACAGATATGATTTTTGTATAGAGATTGCCATGTTAATCATAATACCAATAATGGAAATAGCATTAGTGATTATGGCATGACATGGATCCTAAAAACACCACAGATAGTCCAAGCAGTATTTAGTGGCATTGGAAAATAGATTATAATGTTTTTTCAATTCTCAGTGGTATATAGAGGATAGGATCTGAATTTTTTATATCTATCTATCTATCTATCTATATACATATATACATATACATACACACATATTTAAGTATATGTTAAAAAGAAGATGAATATTAAGAATGTTAACAATTCTTATCTCTTAATTTTAGATAACTTAAAATTTGTTTCTCATTATCTTTCTAAATGTTCTAAATAACTTACAGTGAAGAGCAAGTCTTTTATAATCAGGAAAACATGTGTTTATCAGGAAATTGAAAACTTTGTGAGAAAGTAACTAGGAATCCAGTTAAGACTAGTCAGGATGCTGGAAGAATATGCTGAAAAATTAGTGATTAATAGCAACATCTTCATCACTTTGGATAAGGCCAGGGAAGAGCCCTGTCCTTCCACGCCTGACATGTGATGTGGGATTTCTATACTTACATGGTATGAAGCGGAGCAAAAGGGAGAACTCCACATCCTTAGATGACATTCTTTTTTCTTTTCCTCTTTTATCAGGGAACAGAGAGGGAGTATATACAGTCAGAACTCCGTTTCAAAGGATAAGGAAGTGGACATAATGAGGGTAAGACTATGAGTAGGATCATGGCACTGGCATTTTCGGCAAGGCTAACCCCAGGCACATGACTCAGCCCCGAGCTCAGTTTTCCAAATGCAGGGTTTCCTGGCCCCACATCCTTGATGCCTATGAATTACTCTTCTGTTAAAGTGAAATATTGAGCCATATGCTAGAATCATACACTTTCCTCTCAAAATATTTGACCAACAAAACAGGATTAAAATTGTGTTGGCAAATGTGGGTTATAATGGTTTTACCTATTAGAAGCTATTCATCTGCATTTTTTTTTATCATTTCAGATGTTGTTTGTGGAAGGAGAATGTGATTACTTGCCAAAATCTACATTATGTCATCTGGTCTGTTCTATAAACAGATTACACACACTGTACAGACAAGCTGTGAGCTGTGGTGAGCTAATTATGTTTAATGCAAATACACACACATGTACAATTCATTTTATAGGGATCAATTATAAGCACTAGATTTTAGTTACAAGAGCTTTTGGAAATACCTCATCATAGCAGTATACCAGAGCCATTTGACAGATTTTTTTTTTTAATGAATATAAACCATTTGGAATATCATATACAAAACTGATTTTTGAGAAAGAATTCACTAATTACACAAATATTATGAGAAATTTGGTAAAATATAATCTATATTACACATAGGTTTAATCCAGGTGCATCTGTTGCCAAAATATAGCATTTCTATTTTTATTTCAAATCTAGCATATAAACTGTTTCCAAATACACTCATTTGACTATTAAAGCTAAACTATGAAGCATAGCATTTGCCCTGGCAGCAAATAATTTAGAGTAAAATTTAAGGTTAAAAGACTTTTGTTCTTCGAAAAAGTTTAAAAAAAATCCCATCATGTTGTACAGATGGCAAAGTTTGTATGGTTCACTTGAACTTCTGTCCACTGTGACAGATGCTTCTCTTTGTGGACTCAATGTCTGTTCTCTTCCCCTGTGGTGATATAACCTGACTTCGATGGAGGTAGTATGTAACCAGGTGCAAAATTATATCTCTTAGCCTCCCTGGAAGGTACAAGTGGCCATGTGGTCATTCTGGCCAATGAAATGAAAGGGGAAGCTTCTGAAAGTTCTAAAAAAGCTTTCTAAAAGAGAACCCATTTGCTTGTCCATAACTTTTATTCTACTTTTTCCTCCCCAAAATGCTAAATGTAGAGAATCCAATCAGTGAATATGGGGCTACAGCCATGAAACTAAATGTTGCCCCACAGGGTACCAGATGGAGAGCTGAGTGGTGCTCTGTCATGGATGGCATCCCAGGGTCACGAATACTGGTTGTGAGCTGCCTATCTCTGGGCATCTTGTTCCATTTTTTTTTATTTTTAAAAGTTTTGGAAATGTAATCTATTCAACTGAGTGTCTGTGATTTGGATATCCTGTAAGATGAGGCAAAAACGAATTCCTTCCTCACGGAAGTGCCAATTATGATTGTTAGCAGAAATTTATTGTTTAGTAGATGTTAAAGTCACTTAGAAATTGATCGTTCCCAATTTATGAAACAAAGAATGTTTGGGTGACTCAAAAATCTAAAGAATTTCTTCTTCTTACCACTAAACACATTGATCCTTTGGTTTTAGAGGAAGACTTTTTTACTTCTGAAGACTACTTTTCCATATTACAGACTCTTCTTTATAAACCATGGTTCCTTAATACAGACATTCGTGAATGGGCTTCACGTATCCTAAAGCTGTCTATAAGCTCCAGTACTGTAAAACACATTTAATGCCATTTATTGATGTTTCATGAAGGTGTGCATGTTCCTCTTTAAAGGAAAAAAATCTCAGTGGTAACCATTGCCACATGTTCTCTTCTATAGCCTAAAGAATTTTATAAGCATTGACACTGGAATTCATTCCTAATATGAAACTCATTGAATTAAAGCACCTGAATTCTCAAATCTGATTCATAAATTAGTTATTAAAGCCCAGAAATTTAGTGAAATATCAAAATCAATACTTATGTGGATAAAATTTCAATGTACTTTGTTCAGCGTCTCCTTGGAGAAATCATTGGCCACCACAAAATGGAGATAATGGCTTTTATCCTACTCTACCATAATTACTTCATGTTTTTATAACTATGTTTCAAGATCAAACTAGGCAAAATCTAGGCTTACAAACTAAATGAATTCTGAATATTTCTCTGTATAATATTTGTTTTCTTGTTTTTTTTTATCCTGGAAATACATATGAATTTACTTCTCTATTAATTCATTCTTATATCAATATTTTTAAAACTGCTTTGTTCATCATATCTAATCTTATAATTTGTGCAATGCTTCATTACCATCATCGTTACTGAATATGTGTGATGTAATTGGATAGTCCTGGTAACTGATAAGAAGGGGGAACCACAAAGCCAAAATGAGGAGTGAAGGCATGCATCCCTTACTTATCATCAGCATTTTATTTTTCATAGTTCTGTTCATCTATCAAAGGCAGTATGGTGAGTAATTTCAAATGCCGAACTTAAGTGTGCTGGGTGAAAATTGGGGTAGGTTTGTAATTCCCAAACAGATTGGGAAAGTATTAACCTTTAAAAGCTTTTTATTAGAGATGTTGAGAGGAAGGACAAGATGGCGGGGAACTAGGAGGAGGCTCTGGTTCAACCTGTCCCCTAAAGTGAGCTGATTACCTACCAAGGAACTCAGATCACTCATGAAATCAGCCTGAGATCAGAATTCTACTTGTCAGGATCTCTACGGGGGCAGAAGACGCCAGTGGGCAGGTAAAGCCGAGCGGGAACACCGGACTGGTATCGGAAGATAAACAAAAGGGGGAGGGAGCCACCAGAGGAGACGCATTGGGAAGTAATACCCCAATACGAGAGTGCCCTATGACTGGGGACCAGCATTAACTTGAAGACTGATAAAAAGCACTCAAAAAGAGAAAAGATCGCAGGGGGAAATTGTGGGAATTGGAACTGTTAAGGACAAGGGCTTAAGTCCCCCACGGAGGGCAGACACCCCTGGCGCTGAGCCAGAGAGAGTGCAGCGGAGAAACCAGGTCTTGGTCTCTGAGCTGTGAGGAGACCTCCTGAGGGCGCTTGGCGTGTGGCAGGGGCTGGGACCCTCCTGGAGCAGAAACAGACTTTTGCAGTCCCCACGCGTGCACCGTGCCACGCTAGCAGAGCCTGAGACGTGCTCCACCCCCTCCACTGAGAGAGGCTCGTGGGCACCAGCGGGGGGCTTTCTAGGACCCAGAAAGTCTGATCACTCCCAGCTGGGGCCAGCGGGAAAATCTCAGTGTGCCTTCCCTGCTTGGAAATGCTCTGGCGGTCTGGAGCTGCCCAGACAGCTGCCGCTTGTGGTTTTGAGTACAAGCAGGATGCACAGGTGTCCCCAGAGATTGAGGCTGGGAACCTGCTCTGCAGCACTCAGAGGGGAACGGACTGGGGCTTCTCTCTGGGAGGGAGGTCTGAGTGCAGTTTGCTTTCCTCTAAACCTCCAAGAACCATCCAGAGCTGCCAAGGGGAGAGAAAACAAATGAACAGACATAAAAACCTCCAGAGAACAAAAGCCTAAAGGCCCAGTTTCCTCAGAGCCCACCCCCTGGAGGGAGGCGGGAGGACTTAACTCAGGAAACACTGCCTGAAAACCCACAGGGCAGGCCCCTCTCCCAGAAAGCCAACCCAC